>VCCN01002627.1:1790726-1801641 GCA_006491835.1 Architeuthis dux
ATATATATATAATTTTCTGTCTCTCTCTCATTATATAAATTAGGCAGACAAAAAGGCTTAAAAAAAACCTCACAGAAATAGTATGATAAATATGTCTGTTTAACAAATAGACCCAGGGAGAAAGCCTGTCTGCTATTCTGGATCTGAGTAGGGGTGGAGGACAATTTCTCACTTAAAAGTGTTTCAATTTGCACACTTAGATTACCCTCACCAACTAAAATAAAATTGCAGACTCAATTTATTTCATTTTATTTTTTCATCAATTTATTCTATTTTCATATCTCTTGGTCCCTGCCTTTCTGCAGCTGCACTTGTGATAAAATTAATAATTTTATGTCATAGAAAAAAGAATTCTGGTTTTTCCTTAAAAAAACATACATGCCTCCATTTTTCCTTAATTTTGTTGAAAAAAAATGAAGCTAATTTCCTCAATAATCTTGAATGTTCCAAGTGCGTTTGATAATTGAAATACCTTAGACTCAATAGCATATTTGCCAATTTACCATATATGCCACACTATAAGACAAATGGTTTACAAGCATATTTGGAGGACTGCCGCTCACCCAAGCCTCATAGCCATCCATATTTACTTCAGTAGATGGCCCCCTAGTCATAATACCAGTGCATTAAATGAACCCCCTTGGAAACAAAGTCACAGTTTGATGCAATGAGTCCAATGGCACGTCAATGTTGCAGCACCGGAACGATTCCTTCAAGGGTTACTTCCTCGCTTATTACCTGTAAGCTATCACCACTGTCATGAAATCCGATATGCTATGAACGTAATTCACAGTCGTCAGCCTAGAACTGACTGACGAAGCTACGTTGTTTGCCTACCAAATTGTTGCCGCCTGGCCTTTTGTAGCCAAAAGCTCACCACATCCGGATCACTAATGCTTCACATACGGGTCACTGACGTTCTATATCTGTCGAATGTTCGGCTTTTGATTCCTGGACCTTCCACAAAACAAACAGCATGTCACACATAGTCCTTTTGTTCTGGGCAAGTCCCTTTCCACTTCTTTGCCACACTTATATACCAGCATATACAGTATTTCTGGAACCCTAAGGCAGACTGGTGGTAAACTCCTCCTCCTTTTGGACAACTCCATTTGTGACATCTCATCGTACCACTGGAAAACAACTTAGGTTGCTGTGTAAAGTGGGAGAGTCGTTGCACTGCGACGATCCAACACTTTCAGCCGTCGATGTGTGAATATTTTTAAATGACAGAACAGCCACGGACATTATCGGAATGATGGTCAACCAGCAAAACGAAAAATAAAATAGTGAGACAATGGTAGTCAAGAAAATACAGAGAAAGATTGATGGATAGATTGTCTTTTATGTTGTTTGCTTAATTCTGTTTTTGATTTAAAATGAACATTTTAAAAATGTTATTATGAATTGTGTCTGATTGTCCCATGTTTGCATTTTACATATGTAGATAGACAGATATGTAGGCCTTTTGACAAATAAACTGTTTTGGGTAGCAGTGATTAACAACAATAGTGTTTAGGTTATTCATGTGTTCCGACATTTATATGTATTTATCTCTGTGTCTGGATTTCACCCAGCCCTAACCGTTCATAGTAGAAACTTGAAATTTTGCACACACACACTCCCCTCAATGAGTAGGGAAAATGCTTTTTTTTTTTTTTTTTTACCCCCCCACCAATAGTTTTTTTAGAGGGGGATTCAATATGCAATGTAAAGTTATGGTATTGTTTGAAAATTTTGTTGGGCTGTGATCACTAAAGGCAAGAGAAGTAACTTATTCATTGATCACCCCTTTTTCCAACTTTTTAATTGATCATCCCCAACACAGCATATATGGGTAGCGGTGATTCATAATCTTCCTTTGAATACCTCATTTACATAAGTGTTTTCATTTTCCTTCCGAGATTCATGAAAATAATTTCTTATATTTGGTTGATCGTGTTTTGACCGAGCCATAAATTAGAATCAGCTAAGTTGCATGGGTGGCTGTGAATATGTCTCGCATTGCTGGAATGGACTGATCTAGTTGGTATATCAGTGATCATGTTTGGGAGTGTGTGTTTTTGATGGCATTTGCGTTATGTCGATTTTAATCACGCATGATTGCAATTTGTCTACTGAACCTTGAAAATGGTCTGACAAGCCGAAATATCTCTGTTCAATCAATAAATATGCTAAGGAGACCAGTTGAATGTCGCAGACTTGAAGTTTTTATTTTAGTTCCAAAGATTTATATATATCTTATATTTGTCACTTTTGAAATTCTTTGGAGAATGCATAACATTACTTATACTTTTATTTTATTGGGTTAATTGTTTGGGTTTTTTTTGGTTTTTTTCCCCTGTTAAAAATGTATATGCATTTGTATGCATTGTGACAAAATGGGGGGAAAAAAAGGAATATTTTTACAAAGTTAGGGAAAATAAATTGTAAAAAATGGACAACACTAAAAAGATATTTGGTTAAAAACAAAAACATTCATCGTCACCTGGTCTCATACTGCTAATGTATCTTCCTTTTAAGCTTTTAACAGCATTAATAATCTTAAAAAACACCACCAAACAGGAATAATCATCATCATTGTAAATATTTCCAGTATCATCATTATGTCACTATTCTAACTATATATATGAGTTTATATGACTAAAATAATGATCTACAACCCGCCGCGCTAACTGGGGCAATGGTAGGAGAACGGACAACAGGCCCAGAGATCCGGTTTCAATCCTCGCTCGGGGCACCAAGGCACTTATAATCAGTAGCCACACTGATGAGTCGTAAAAACGACGAAACAGCGCTGTCTGTGGATGTGACAATATATATAACTAGATTATATATATATATAGTTCCATGGTAGAATGACTGTTTTGTTTTTAAATCCCCAAAACAGTTCCATGGCAAACAACTGATGATCCTTACAAGAAAATAATTTTATTTATAGTACTATAAGATCTAATTCTGTGCAAAACATAAATCCCTCTGAACATCTCTCATTAACAGTTATAATTAACTTACATGTCAAGTAATGAAATAAACGAATAAACAGAATGTAAAAACATTTCTGTAGGTAAGATGTTACTACAGAAAATCTTTTAAAACTAAATATCTTAAATGCTTTAAGACTGTAAGACTTTTAATATAGAAGGTTCATATTTATATAAGAGAAAACATTTTTTTCCAGCAACATCTTTAGTGTTTAAAGCTATATACATATATAAATAAAAGACAAGACAAACAAGAAGGCCTACTACTACTTCACACATACACACACCAGAGGTCGACCAGAAACCATTCTTTTCTGATAAGATCTACCTACTTCTCCATTTACAGAACCGACCATCTCCCATTGTGCACCAAAACTTTCCCTCTGAAGAAAACCGTTCCTTATGGCTTAAAACTTTTAGAAATAGTTATTTATTTCCTGACATGTTTGATTCTCCACATTGTCTTTCCTTTTATCATAATGTAGGATAGTCCCTTTCCTATTGTACACAACATATATATATATACATAATATATATATGTTGTGTATGTTTCCTTCAACTCAATCTCGCTCTCTCTCATATATATATATATAGCGTGCACCCCTTACCATTTTGATAAACAGATACCAACAAAATTCACTTCCCACACATTCACGTGTATACATCTATTTCTCGAAATAAAACATGAGAAAGCACTGCACCTTAAAAAACCAACAAACCAAACTAAACAAAAGTCTTTCATGTCTATCTACAATGACAGAAAACTGTCTCCATTGATATGTCAGCCTTGAGCTTTGTTTGAATGCGTGGTTATAAGTGAAGAGTCAGTAGTAAGTGGGATGAGAGGTGGCTCGGCAGAGATAGGGAACGCACAGAAAGCATACCAGTGACAAGATAGATAGGGACGTAAACAGGATTTGCATTTGAAGAAAGAAGAAGAATAAAAGGCCATGTATTAAGCTGTACATAAAAATATCTGTGGAATACAAATGTTGCAGTACAATTGTGAAGCTAGAGATTTCGTGAAATCCTGTAAATACTGAAGCAGAATATACATGAACTCCTCAATTAATGTTGTTTCCTTCGACATCGTTTCGTTATAATGCTGTTGAGAAAGAAAGATATAAACTAGCATTCCAAGGGAAATTATGAATCACAGCAACCGATATATGCTGTGTTGGGGTGATCAATTAAAAAGTTGGGCTGTGATCACTAAAAAATGTCTGAAGTTTAAAAAAAACAAGTGGGCACAAACTATTAAACCAATTTAGCATAAGGTTACATTGAAAATTGAACCCTTCACTAAAACACTATTTTGGAGGGGAATTTAAAAAAAAAAAAACTCACTGAGGGGAGTGTGTGTACAAAACGGTTAGGGCTGGGCAAGTCCAGATACATAGATAGATACATGTGAACACATGAATAACTTAAACCTTTGGTAGTGGTGATTAACCCATAAGAACCCACTGTGACATACAATTTAATTGATCTGCGCAGACTCTGTACTAAGTGATATCTACTAAACATCTTGGTGTAGGATTCTGGGTAGGCAAATTGACACACAATGTTCCTTCGAGTGGGTCTGAGTTCTTATGGGTTTGATAATTTGCAATTCCACCTACAATATTTTATATTAGAATTTTGCGACTTTGAGTCAGAAAAATCACTTAAGGGTTATTTAATTTATTGTAGTGTTATTTACATAATTGTGTCTATGGTAACATTGGTTTCACTTAAGGTTGTTTCAGTTAAAGCTGTGGTTTTCAGGAACCCAACCACAGTAAATATCAAGTAAAAGAACTCCCTGATTAACAAAGTTTAGCTTAGTTTGACACAAGGCTCCAGTAGTGGAGCACCCAGAAAGGATTGAACTCATTACAGTAGTTATAGCCAGCATCACAAGTTGTTCACAATTGCTACACTGTAAATATCAAGTATATTCTGCTTCAGTATTTACAGTGTATATACACTACATAGTTTTGCTTTGTTTGACACATGGCCACAGTAGTGGGGCACCCAGTGTGGATCAAACTCATTACAGTGTAATCTTTTCATGAAATCCCTAGTTTCACAATCAGACAGTAACATATATATTGTCAGTGATATGAAGAATTCTATTCAAGGCTCCTTGAAAATTACGAGATCTATAGAATGAACAGTGTGACTATTTCTCTGTCTGTACCTTCTGCTAGAGAAATGAACAGAAAAAGAGTGCACAGATACCACACTTTGATCCTTAAGACAGCCGAGGACCAACATTTTGTGTAGAGTACTCAGATACTCTGATCCGAGTGCAGATTCCATATGTAAATAATCTCATCATTTTTAGTACTATGCTAGTATGTAAATAATAATGAGGAAGAGGTAAAAAACAAGAAGGGAGATATTATAGTCATATTGAAGTAAATAATGAATAGAATAGCGAATGATGATGATGTACGGCCTTTTTTGTCTTGGCAGAAGGTCTTAGCACCCAGCCATAGCAGCTCAAGTCCTGAAGCAGCTTAGTATGGAGGAAGTGTTGTGTCCAACTTCCACCTCCACCCCTCTCGACCATGCTGAAGGCATCCAGAAGAAAGAAGTACTCAATATGTTTGGAGATCAGTATGGTTGCAAGGGATGCCTCTCCAGCTGGTTATACAACCTGGTATTCCCAGACGGTTACCCATTTAGGTACTGACCAAGCATGACGTTGCTTAACTTAAAATTCTGAATACAGTACTGTACTCTATTGTATTACATACATTTTGAAGAATATTTTTTGCCATTACCTTTTTAATAAATCATTGTAGTTCTATTACATCATGTACATGTAATACCCATACATAAACCATACGTATTTAGCACTGTCTGCCAAGATGGATAGAGCCATACAATCAGTCTTAGCAGCTTAAGTCCTGAAGATGCTATGCCTGGGCACTTAGTATGGAGGAAGTGTTGTTCCACTTCCCCCCTCTTGACCATGCCGAAGGCGTCCAAAGGAAAGAAGTGCCCAATACATTTTGAGATCAGCATGGCTGCAGGGAGCATGTTACAGCACGGTCACCTATCTAGGTACTGGCTGGGATCAACGTTGCTTAATTCCCCCATGCTGAAGGCTTCCAGAGGAAAGAAATGCTCAATAAGTTCGGAGATCAGCATGGTTGCAGGGGATGTTCCCTCAGCTCGTTACATCTGGTATTCCCAGACGGTCACCTATCTAGGTACTGGCCAGGATCAATGTTGTTTAACTTTGGTGATTGTACAAGAACTGGTGTATCCAACGCGATTCGGCCGTAACCAGCGAATGATGATGATGATAAATTAAATCTTTCGCTTGGTCTTCTTAAATATTTTTTTAAAATATAAAGGTAACAAAATGGCAGCAGACATAACAACAATCTTTCTCCGAAAAACAACCCAGAGCAAATTTTTATGACAATCTATTTTTTCCCCCCTTCCTCCATTTTCTTTCAAGAATAAATATAAAAAATAAAACAGGAAAGCGGAAGAAAGAAGGACAAAAAAAAAAAAGAATTGTTATCTGGACGCCATCTTAGTCAGGAATATTTTGTCTTTACATGAAGTTCAGCTTCTAGACAGTTCTTTGAAGGTGACGTGTCACAGTTCAGTGGCAGAATGATGTTAACCCTGATTGACAAAAAGAGATTCTATGTCTTAAGACAACTGACATGGGTTGCCTCCGTGCCTACGAGGAGGAAAAATAGGATCCTTTAGAGCCAATAGTTCCTCTTCGATCAGCTTAACAAAACGTTGCTACAATACATACAACAAACTAGAAAGCATTCACTTTGTATAACTCTGCCAATGATGTACAACTCTAAGAACTGAATGAAAATAATATATTAGAGAACAGGAAAGAGAATGCTCCTTGCAACATGTACAAACATTGAGTTACTTCCCTTGAAATTTAAATTAAACAAATTCCTCTTCGATCAGCTTAACAAAATGCAACAATGGTAACAACAACAAGAGCCGCTCGAAAGTTGCACAGAATAAAGAATGTGGCTCAATGGGTAAAATTTTTAACTCTTAAATTTGTAAACCCCTTGAAATTGACATTGGAATTCTTCAATGAATAGCATAAAATTCAATTCAAAGGGAGATCATTTTAAGCAGAAGTTATTTCGCTTGAAATTGACATTCTATTTTCTTTATATGAATTTAAGAGTTAAAGGCTGCCTTTGGAGGTCATCAAGATTGATGTCAAATCAGTTCCTATTCATAGAACTTACATTATAATTATTTGCAAATAAATAAGGGTAACTGCTCTATAAATAGCATTTTATATACCTGGAGTTATCTCCCTTGAGAAATTTTAATTATGATATAGATTATCAGGCTGAGCATTGAACGCACACCAAACACAATGAAATTCTGTGGAAAGGTGGGCAATGGGCTGAGGAAGAATTGGTCAAATCTTGGAGAGGATCCAGGAATCTTTTTCCAATTGAGAGATATTTTTATTATTTGGCAGGAAAAGAGGTTAAAAACGAAAAGTTGATAAAGAGGCTAAATTCAAATTTCAAGGCAAGTAACTCAATATTCATACATTTACAATTCTCTTCCTTGTTTTTTTAATATTTTATATTCATTCAGTTTTTAGGTTGTGTACGACAGTGGCAGACGTATGCTCTCTCTGAGCGTTTTCTAGCTGTTGCTGTTCTTGTGATTGTCCTGCAAGACATGTTCCTTCCAAACATAGTTAATCACTGCTACCCCCAACACTGGTTTATTGCTGGGTTTAGGTTATTCATGTGTTCTCACATTTATATGTATCTATGTATGAATGGTTAGGACTGGGAAAAGTCCAGATACATAGGAGAAACTTGAAATTTTACTTACTCCCCTACTCATTGAGGGGAGTGTGTGTAATTTTCAAAAAACATTTCCCCTAAATAGGTTTTTAGTTTTTTGGGAGGGGTGTTCAATATGCAATGTAAGTTTATGCTAAACAGATCCCTAGTTTATGCCTGCTTGTTTTTTTTGAAAGTTCATACCCTTTTTAGTGATCACAGTCCAACAAAGGGCGAAAGTAATTACTTATTCATTGATCACCCCTTTTTCCAATTTTTTAATTGATCACTCCCAACACGGCATATATGGGTGGTGGTGAATCAAAATTTCCCTTGGAATACTAGTTCTCTCTAAGCTGTGCACATGCACACATGTCTTGCAACCAGTTCACAAAGGAGATTAATGTGTGCACAAAAAGTTAGTTACCTAATATAATGTAGTGATTAATATTTACACTTATAAATATAATTTCTTCACCGCAGATGTCAGAGTTACACTTATGAGTCCCTCAGCCGATTGATGATACCAGGAAAACAACATCACTGAAGACTCATCTCGGGGCATCTAAGAGATGTATTTTTCTAATAATATGTGAATTGATGGATGTTATTATTAATTTATTTCGATATTGCATCCCATAAAATAACAAGAAATACTCGGTGATGTTTCATTTAATGGAAAGACCTAAGCATTGAATAAAATCTTAACTAAATACGTTACTTTGTTTTGGTGGACAGAATTTATATCATAAAATTTCACATAAAAATACTCATTCATTTTGTTGTTCCATTAAAATAAGATTTCATTTTAGACTTGGAACTACAAAGTGACGTATTCAGTTAAGATTTGAAGTATAAAATGAAATCTTAACTGAATATGTCACTTTGTAGAATGCAATCATACTTGGCTAATAAAACTGTATCTCTCATGTATTATATTAAAACAGGTCCATAGAGTGTGCAAAAATTATCTTGAAACAATTTCCAGTTTACATTTAGTGTGCATCATAGGGAAAAAAATTGCACAACATAAGATTTTTGCACACACTGAATATTAAAAATTAGAGGGGGACATGTCTTGGGGAAACTTAGTTATTTAAAAAAAGGATTTGCCTGGAAAAACAAAAATGTACACACTTCCTGGACGGATTTCTGGAAGCCATTTTGGTACAGTGTTTATGAACAAACACAGATAAAGAGGGGATGTCAGCAAACACAAACATACATATGCTGGAGGGCACTCGGAGAGTGTATACCTTCGTCACCACCACCACCGTCACTGTCACTCTGGCAGTGGATGCCTGATTGTTTACTTTTCCAGGAGAGGGGGTGGGTAAAAGCATATATTCCAGCGGCAACCCTGTTACACGATAGGCATTCTACCCGCCATTTGTAGTGTAATCAAGTACGACCCACTGTATTATCTAGATGTCAGATGGTGCATTTGACCATTGACGGAGACACATGACCTGACCTCAGGATGACACGATGGAGTACGCATCAGTGAATAATAATAATGTTCCCCAAAAGACTGTAAGTTAGGGTTACATAACACAACTCTACTGCACCATTATCGTTTTTTGACTATAATGAGGGGTTTGAAAGTTGGAACCTTGAGAAGGCCTGATCCCGATGTTGACAACTAAGATACCCTCATCACTCCTGCATATATACTTTAACAAAGTTATATATTTCTGCAATTAAAGTAATTTATTAGTTATATAGATACAGTCCATAAGTGTCATTCATGCATTACTTCTTCCTCACAGGATTCTGATGATTGGGTTCTTTTTGCTCCCATTCAAGCATAAGCATCCTTTTCCATTCTTAACATTGTTCATCCCATTTCAGATAGAAATTCAACTAACCTTAGTAAATAACCTTATCTCATTCATTCATTCTTCTTGAGCAGAAAGTCCAATGCCGTCTTTGTATGAGTAAAACGGGATGTTTGCTAAACATGCAATCATCGTGCAGCGCATAGAGTTGGATCCAGTTCAAGGGTTACAGTGAAAGAAATAAGGAGTCGGCGAATCCGGAATGGCTGATAACTGTTTGGCGATCGTAGAAGGTTTAAAGGTGAACAAATGACCAACATAAAACTGACCAGTGTCTTTGGCATTCATTCACATTGAAGGCCGTTTGAGATTGGACCACAACCAATGAGGAGGGAGAGCTGATTGATTTTTCTCTCTCACAGAGGAGATAGTTTTCTCTATTTCTCTCTATATGTCACTTATTCTTTCTTTCTCCTTCTCTCCATTCCTCTCTGTATTTATATAACATACAGAGAGAGAGAGAGAGAAAGAGACATGTATCTCTTTCTCTCTCTCTGGAGGTGTGGGGTGGCAGAATGGGTAACAGAACAGAGAATGGACTTGGCAAGCTGAGTTCAGACTCCAGCTGAGATAGTTTGCGTTTACTTTGCGCTAATGTCCTTGGAAAAGGCATGAATCCATCTCTACCCCGCACTATTTTAACCATAGCTGGGGGGGGGGGAATGAGTGACACCACTTTGGATGCTTGTCGCCTCTGTCTATTTCTGCCAAAAGACCTTGGTCATGTGATAGGTCTGGATAGTCACTTTATAGAAACTGTTTTTTTTTTTATACAGCAACCTGTGTGTGAATGTTTTTAAAGTGGGAGAGTTGTTGCACCGTGACAATCCAACATTTTCAGCCCCCAAAGTTGTTTTCCAGTGGTAATGTGAGATGCCACAACTGGAAACTTTTTTGGAATTGCCCTAAAGCAGGAGGAGTTTACCACCAGTCTGCCTTAGGGGCTCCAGAAATACTGTATATGCTGGTATATAAGTGTCGTGTAGAAGTGGAAAGGTCCTTTCCCAGAACAAAAGGACTACGCATGCTGTTTGTTTTGCAGAAGGTCCAGGAATCAAAATACAACCAAATAATCTCTTTAATGCTTTTTCCACCTGTTTCTAAATAGGGTTGGCATTTGGTATTTTTCAAGACCAAAATTGGCCAAATTTATTTTTGGAACCAAATTGTTCAGTACCAAAGATTTGGTACTGAACAAAGCTAAAATCACTTACGCACAAATGATGTGATACTTTTTTTAAAAATCTATTGGCTATGTATATTAATGTTGTATTTTAATCCATTTTTCCTGCAAGCT
>VCCN01002627.1:1802043-1823559 GCA_006491835.1 Architeuthis dux
GGTCCCAAAACCATACAAATTAAGTCTTGTGTGGCAAAAGACATCTGGCAACCCTGCCTCCTCATAACAAACTAATTAATTTTATTGTAATGAAAAAATGTGATCTTTCCATGTCAGTTCTTTTGGCCAACAATTATGCCATGCACCTCAATCTTACTTGTTGATGGATTATCATCCTATTATGTTGAAGCAGGACTCAAAAGGGGCCAAATACTCGGATTGACTGACTCTTGAGTGGAGATTAGGTCTATAAGCAGTGTTCCCCCTAAGCTGTGCGGCCGTGTGCATGAACACATTTTTAAAGTTTCATATAAAGAAACAAAATAATGGCCAAAAAGCAATCATATTTTTTAACCCTTTTTTCTTTAAGTAGCATCATTGGTACATAATCTTTTCATTCCAGATTTATGCAATTTGTAGACATAAATTCTGTCACTAGGCTGTCTGCCAAGAATTTCCAATTTTTTAATTGATCACCCCCAACACAGCATGCTGCCAAAAGACGTTGGTCACGTGACGGTTTTTATTGAGTAACTAACCATTTTATTTTGAGAATTCATGCTGGTACATGTGTTGCATTCAAGAAATGGAGATGTGCACTCTCAGTTTCAGGCTATTGTCATGACCAGTGTTCCCTCTAAGCTGAAAAAATTACACCATGCAGTAATTATTTATGCACAGCATTAAAATTTCAAAGTTTCAGATAAAGAAAAAAATGGTTCAATGATAAAACTATGTTGCCGAACAAGTAATCATCATATCGCTCTTGCTTTGTAATCTTTGCATAAACTTGCAATCAAACGATGCTACTCAAATTGGTGTGTAAATTGTGTCACTAGGCTGTCTTTGTTTACCAAGAATTTATTATTTATTCATTAGCAAAGAAAAATCAATACACCGAATAAATCATAACAGTTACTTATTTTCGTTATTACTTTTTGTTGTTTGATTTTTTGTCAAATGTCCATGAAACAATGATTGTCTCAAAAGTGAAAATATTTTCTGCACACTCCACTTCTTCGGTTGCTCACAGGCTTTTTGGTCCTGTGACAGCCATGGAAAAATTAGAGGGAACATTGTCTGTGACCGCATCATAACAAACTACAGGTTGAACCATAGTCTGGCATGTGTTGAAGCCACAGCCATTAGTTTGTTAATCTGCCACCAGGGCTGTGCAGTTAGAAGCACTAAGGCATCAAACTTTGCCACCAAAACACTTGGCTGCAGTGTGAACACAGTCTTGTTAAATACAGCTGAATATATGAAATTAAGCCCTTCAGGATGTCATCCAAGAGGTGCAGAAGATGGTGCTAGTGTTAAAAAGCGTAAGCATAACACATTATCTATGCGTGAAAAAGTAGAGTTATTGAAAGAATTTACAGAAGTTCCTTCATCTAAGAGTTTGTGTGAGTACCATGGGGTCGGATCATCTATTGTGTATGATTTAAAAATTTGTTCCTGTTGTTTCTTTAAGTTTTTTGTTGAAAAATGGGTTGTGAAGGTCAATTTCTATAGTTCAGTATTTTCTGTAGTCCTGCAATGGCCAGATTAAAGAGGTTCAACCTGTAATTAATTTTATTGTAATGAAAATATGACTGAATCTTTCCAGGTCCTTGTTGCACTAATCTTACATGTTGATAGATTGATTGTTGGCATGGCATTTCATTCTATCGTGTTGAAGCAGGACTCAGAAGGGGCCAAGTACTCAGATTGAGTGACTCTTAAGTCGAGATTAGGCCTTAAGTATTGATTTGTTGATTGTTATCCAATCATCTTCAGGTATCAGTATTTACTAAGCTTAGCTTGGTTTGGCACAAGGCCAAAGGTGTGGAGCCCCCAATAAGGATTGAAATCACTTCAATAGTAATTATCTGAGGAGAGTGCTGGATAAATCTCAGGACCTTGCCAGAGAACTAAAAAAACGAAAATGATGGTCCTACTAATAAGTAATAGAGCACTTGGAGTGATCATAAAGATCCTGGAAAAAACACTGCTTATAATTGTTGAAATTCTTCCTCAAATTTCAAAATCTTTCAGTGTTTCCTCTAAGCTGCATGGCCGTTGTTACAGCATTGTTCAAATCAGCAAGGATACTTGCTGTCACTTGATCCCCATGGAAAGCTACCAGATAAGACTGATGTGAAAATTCATATTTTGATAATAATAGAATACTGAGAAGGATGTTGGAGTTTTGAAGAGACTTGCTGTCACTTGACCCCCATGGAAAGCTACCAGGTATGACTGGCATGAAAATTTATACAATGATAGAATACTGAAGAGGGTGTTGGAGTTTTGAAGAGACTTGCTGTTGCTTGATCCCCAGAAGAGGCTACTAGATACAATTGGTGGAGAAATTCATGAAATATAATAAAAGATAATATTTATAATAATAGTGAAAAAAAAAAGTACCCTAAAAAAAGCAAGTTTAGCAAGTGGAGCCATTGTCAAAAACATCTTGTATGATTTTTTGTAGGAATAATGCAGTCAGTCAGTAAGTACTAAAGAGACATTATTAGAAAAACTGATACAACACTCTGATCCTAGTATGTAATAAACCACAAACTTACTGCCTACTGGATAATTTTGTATGATTTTTTGTAGAAGTAATGTAGTCAGTACTAAAAAGACCTTATTAGAAAAATTAATAAAAACAGATACAACACTCTGATCCTAGTATGTAATAAAATATAAACTTACTGTCCACTGGATAATTAGTTTCCCAGTTTGGTCTGTTCGTGTCCAAACTTCTTTTGGGTTTCTGTCGGGATGAGATGGTGGTGCTGAGCAAGTTCTTTTGGTTGGAGAACTGGGTTTTGACAAGCCAAGTTTATTTTCGGCAAGCATTCGTATCGAGTAGGTGCCCCAAGGACGTAGGTTCATATAATAATTAGTCCAGGAGGGAAGGATTGGCTCCTCGTAGGTGTGCCACAGCGTTGGGTTATGTGATGAGTTATACTGAATAAAAAAGTTTGTGATACGGTATCCATTGTCATTGCCTGGTCTCCATGAGAGTTCTGCTCTGCCATTGGGACAGCTCACTATTTTCACATCCAATGGTGGGTCAGGAACACCTGGAAAAGACAACAAGAAAGTCATTGTAGTTTGATTTCTTCAGATGATGCCACTTTCAGGCAATTCACCAGCACAACAGATCAAACAAGAAACGTTACAGTAACAAGAGCAATTAAAAGATTGTCTGAAAAAAATCTTATAACATAAGTAGGTAGGGAGTGTTATTTTCTCATTCCGATTGCTTACCTGTAAAAAATATAGAAAATGGCTATTATTCCCTTCAAACTTTTCTTTCGTGTCCAGGATGCTAAATTGGGCTCTAGTTTGTGCACAATTGTTTTATTGAAAATTCAGACCTTTTTTTCGTGATCACAGCCCAACAAAAGGTGAGACAAGTAAGTTATTCATTAATCAAAATTGAAAATCGGGTGGTTATTCATAATTTCTCTTGGAATGCTAGTTTTAATTTTCACTTTGTTTTCATAACAAATGAGGCATTAGCAACCAGAGGTGTAGCTGAGGGGGGGGGGGGGCTATTTGACATTTTTTTACCTTTATAAATAGTAGTTCACCTACTGTATTTCTACTGACAAATCTCACTTAATGTTGGAAGGGGCCCCTGTAGGAGACCCCCCCCCCTGGTTTGCTGACTTTTTTTTCAATTTTCCGAACATGGAAATCACTCCCAAATTCAAAAAAATTAAAAACTAAATATCTAAATTGGCAACCCTCCCAAATTTGAAAATTAAAAAAAAAAAAAATTCAAATTGACCACACTGTGAGTCCAGTGTGGTCAAACTCCGAAAATATATTTGCGCTAGTTTGCCAAAAGGTGCTAAATCTTTTAAAATAGCCTTTTTTGGTGGTTTTTAGCGACGTTTGGCTAGAAATGGTTGAAAATAGCCAGAAAATGACCAAAATGTTTTAGGTGCTAATTTAGCACTTTTAGCATTTCCAAAACAAGAAATGCGTTGAATCTAGCACTAAATTGGACTGGACTCTCAAATTCGAAAAGAAAATCTAAATTTGCAACTTTTTTTTCTTTCTCTCGCAGCACAAGGCCAGGTGACCTTGCTGAGAGAGCAAGAGATTGAATGTTATTAAAACCTTAACTAGAAAAGATGGATGGACAGGCAGACGAGATGAACCATAACTAGAAAAGACACACTATATCATATCCCGACTGCCTATCTAACTAAAAAAGACAGACGGGATATATACCAACTGCCTGTCAGTCTTTTCTAGTTATGATATATCCCAACTGCCTGTCTGACAGGATAAACTAACACCTTTATGTAACATAAAGATAGATAAATAAGGCTTGGAATGCTGTTATTAAAGTGTGTGGGTGGATGTCTGTCAGTTAACGGCATCAGCACCAGGACCAAAAAGATAAGAGCCGTATTCCTCACTCCAAAGAACTAAGCAGAGGATGAAAAAAGCAAATAAGCCGGACTCCATCTTTTTCTCGATGACACCCTAATTTCATTTTCTTTCGCTCTTCTGCATTAAATTAACTGTCACTGCTGATAATAATGGTCTGGTTAGTCACTCAATAGAAACTGTTGTGTGACCAATGTCTTTTGGCAGCAGGCCATGTTGGGGGTGATCAATTAAAAAATTGGAAAAAGGGGTGATCAATAAATAAGATCACTAAAAATGTCTGAATTTTCAAAAAACTGGTGTGAATGCTGCTGGACAGAAACTAAGAGACCAATTTAGCATATACATACACTGTAAATTGAACCCCCCCCCCCCACTAAAAACTTATTGAATTTTTTTCAAATTTTTTGTTTCTTTTAAATTCTCCCCCAAAATAAATTATTTCACTCGCCTGTTGTTGGGCTTGAAAACTTGAAAAGTCTGATTTTCAAAAAACAAGCATGAATGCTGCCAGACACAAACTAAAGGGTCAATTTAGCATAAACTTAAATTGTAAATTGAATCCCCTAAACTACAAACCTATTATGGGGGAAATTTTCAAAAAACAAAAAAGCCATTTTTTTTCTAGACATGAGTAAATTTTTTAATTTTCAGCTCTCTAGCTTTATTGGTCTGGCCTGTATGTGTGATACATACATACAGCCAGACCAACTTAAAAACTGAAGAAACCTTTGATGACAGTTTTAGTTAGTGGTTTCTAATAAGAGTGGAAGAACAGGACAGAATCTGGATTGGCAGTGGCAGCAGACATTTTTTATTTTTTGGTTTTCATCTTCACGATCTCTTTCTTTATACGTTTTCTCTTCTTTTTTTTGTTTCCCATATCTGGTTTTTGTCGCAACGCCTATGATCGAGAGGTCTGGCGGATCTTTGGGGAAGGTCTACGTCCAACGAAGGACGTTAAAAAACTGATGATGATATCTGCTTTTGGTTCCAGCATTTCCACCCCCTTCCTTAACTTGCTAACTACTTAAAGTGCTAATTTTATTTTCTTTGTGAGGAATTCAGGACCTGTCCGTGAAATATATTGGCAGTGGAGGCAGGGGTGACATTCCATCCAAAGAAAGAGATAAAAAATAGGAAAAAAAAAGGACTGGATGACCACGGTGTATCTTATCGACCACGTGACACCATCTTCCCACTTTTTTTTCCTTCTCACACTTCCCCGAGTATGTCATTGTCATGGCACAAGTCGACCACTAACAATGATGTCTCCATCGATGGACTGACAAGACTCCACCACTTCATCTTTCCTCAATTTCTTCACGTCTTATTTTTCTATCTCCTTTCAATGGAGAGCTCAGTTTTATATTGCCATCACACACTATGTTGAGTGTTAATTTTATTTCTATCACCATTAACACTGGTCAGAACCACAAAACAAATTCTTTCTACCAACAAAGGGGGGAAAAAGAAATTCTTTTTTCACCTGACGTAATATGTGGTCACAATAAGATGCTTCCTCTATATATCTATCCTATGATTATATATCAGAAAATTCTTCTTTAGTAATAGACTGGTGGGAATATGGAATAGAATTACAGGAATTATGCAATGCTATCAACAGATATAAATGATCTTAAACCTTTGCGGTGGTGTAATAAACATTTTAAGGCCCTAGATATTGCGTAAATATGATTAAAAATTATTACTAAAAGTAATATCATAACACTTCTATTCATCTGTTTATGATTATGCATGGTTTAGAAGTAGTAAACCGAGATCTATTTTTTACTAGAAGGGGGTACAAGGGACTGAGAGGCCACACATATATGGTAGAAGTAGATTGAATATCAGAAAATTCTTTTTTAGCAATAGAGTGGTGGGACTTTGGTATAGATTACCGGAATATGTAGTGCTATCAAGATATGTAAATGATTTTAAGAAGAATTATAATGTTTATTACACCACTGCAAAAGTTCCTAGATATTGTGTAAATATGATTGTATACTTTTTTTTCAAGCACACATTATAACAAATTATATATACAAGTAAAATAAATGTTCTAATGTTATCAGCCGGTTATTGTTATCTAAAATACTCTGTCCAAAAGTGATCACAATACGTGGCTTCCACTATTTACAGCTTAGCCATAACTGTTATTAATTCCACTATATATCCTTCGATTAATTGGCCTTGTTTTGATTCAAATATAATTGCATAGGCTATTTTAAAAATCTTATTTTTCTTTTAGAGGCATTAGCAGCTTTAGCATCAATTTCTGTCACTGACTGACTGACATACCAAAATGTGAGAACCATCCCTTGCTTGGTATTGCCAAATTAGATTAGCTTTTCATGTAAATCTAGATGTTTTTGGTTGCGTGTAGATGTCAAATAAATAGCAATTTCTAATAAAATAAGTAATAATATATTTATTTAATCTAGATGATTTTTAAGTATTTACTTCAAAATATATTACTATAAAGTCACATTAAAATAAATCATATTACATATTTAATTTATTAATAAATCTCCAAGATTTTAGATATTCTGGAGAATCTGGATGTTTCAAGACTCTATTTTAGATGTAAACTTAAATAAAGTTAGCAACACTGCCCTTGCTAGATCTTCATACAAGAAAAGAACTAGCACATCTATGGTCTGATTTTCAGGTTTGTTTCTCACTGAAGTGCAAAGGGATTAATGATTGGGATTATCTTGATTGAGTAATTAAATTTTGCTCAGAAGTTGCTAATTAGGTATGTTCGTTTGGTTGGCTCACTTTAACAATTTAAACAATTTGGAAGACTTCTCTTTTTTTTTGGTCTTTGTTGTTTAGGTTTTTACTCTCCTGGATTTCTTTATTTTTATTTTTTCGGTTATGGCAGCAGAAAGTGTAATTTGCTGCTCTTCCATCCAACTGTAATATTGGGGGGAGGGGGGGCGATATGTCCTTCAGTAATGTTGGCAGGTTTTATAAAACAACAAACTTGTTCACTAAATATCATACATAGGTTTCTTCAGTTGATCTGACAATGGAGCTAGAAGGCTAAAACTGTCAACATTTGCTCCTTATTATGTCTAGAAAAATCATATTCAGGAGAGAAATTTAAAAAAAGAAAACTGCTCTTATTTGGGGGTTCAATTTGCATGTAGGCGTTATGCTAAATTGGTCCCTTAGTTTGTGTTTGGCAGCATTCATGCTTGTTTTTTGAAAATTCGAACTTTTGTTGGGCCGTGATCACCAAAAATGTCGAGAGAGAGTAACTTATTCATTGATCACCCTTTTTTCCAATTGATCACCCCCAACATGACAGTCATACGACCAATATCTTTAGGCAGCATGTTTTTATTGAGTGACTAACTAGATCTGTTGTTTTTTGTTTTTTGTTTATGATTTGTGGGTGAGGGTGTGTGTGTTAGGCTGAGTGGGAATGAATACCAGAAAGAATGGAACAAAATAAGGCAAAATGAAACTTATAGAAAAACGAGAAAAAGAAATATGGAAAAAAACGCTCAAAATCAGCAAAAAACACAAAGTGAATTGGTTAAAAGAAGGAAAGAAAACTGAAGAAGAAAAGGAAAAAGAAAGACAATCAAAAGACAAAGAGAAAGAAGTCAGGACAATATTTCCTTTTTCCCCCCCTTCTCTCTAAAAATTGAAGGAAAGGAACTATAAGGAAGGAAATTTTTCTTTAGATTTCATTCTTTCTAAGGAAAGAAAAAGACAAGGAAGGAAAGAAAGACAAAATCATCTCCTAAAGAAAATCATCTTGACACTTATTCCTTCCTTGTCTCAGTATTGTCTCCACTCAAGAGGAGACATTGTTAAATAATTAGGACAGATCACACAGACAGCAGATGGTCTGTGGTGATTCCGGTCATGAAGATGGTGCGGAAAACATGATGTGTAAACTTGTTTGGCACCGCCCACATCCTTTATTTTCACTTTCACTTTCAAATCTACTACATCCTCTTCTTAATGTCTTTTTTTCTTTCTTTTCCACTCACTCCATATCCTTTAGTTTTACTTTCACTTTCAAAACTTCTTCTTGAAACCTTTCTTGCCCACTCTTCTTCCCTCACTTCACATACTTTAGTTTCACTTTCTCTTTCAAAACAACTTCTTGATTTCTATTAGAAAATGTTCTTACTCACTCTCTTCTCCACACCCTTCAGTTTCACAAGTACAACTTAATTCTTAATGTCTTCTTTCTTTTTGAAACTTTCTTACCAACTCGTTTCACTTTCACATCTACTACTTCTCCTTAATGTCTCTTTTCTTCCTGAAACTTTTCTTATCCACTCTTCTCTGCATCCTCTGGTTTCACTTTCAAAAAGACATTATGAAGAAGTTTTGAAACTTTTCTTACCCACTCTCTTCACCACACACTCCAGTTTCAAAAGTATTACTTTTTCTTAATGTCTTCTTTGTTCTTGAAACCTTTCTTACACACTCTTCTACTTTTACTTTCACTTTCAAAACTACAACAACTTAATGTCTTTTTTTTTCCTTCTTTCTTTTTGAAACCTTTCTTACCCACCCTCTTCTCCGCTCACTTCAGCTTGTGCTTCCTTAATTATATTGGTCATTGGGGCTATACCCAGTATGGATAATGGATATGTGGAATGTCTTTTGCCATCCTTTACCTGTTATCTCCCACCAGCCCATCTCGTATTCTGTCTCCCTTGCACACCCCATTGCTGTCACCACAGCTGCTGCTTTCAGGATGTGGCAAAGACAATGGCATCTCAACCATTGCAAACCGAATATGAAGCTGCCATGAATCATGTTAGCAAAAGCCAATCTCTCCTGCAAAGTCATCTGACAGTTCTCGTTTATTCAAACACACAAATTGATGTACACTGACAACTGCACGGAATCGTTGGCTCAACCGAATCATTTCGACACGGGCATGGACACTAATGGACCTAACATGATCATTTCCACACTCTGACAAAGCTTCATTCTTCCCACCACAAACCCATGCATTTAAGGATAGAAAGAATACAGCTTGAATATACTCTCTCACCAAAATAAAACTCCTTAAATATTTTGAGGGCTACATGTTTGTTTGCTTATTAAATATTTGGCTGTTACTCATGAAATGGGTTTTTTTTTTACATAATAGAGAATAATTCTAAAAGTGCAAAAAAATGCAATTGCATTAGTAAACCTTTCAGATTAAATGTAAATAGAGATATAATTTGTTATTATTGGAGGTTTTTGAACCCTTAACAGCAGTGGTGCCTACACAAGATGTTAGACTAATTTTCAAGTACGAATTCAAGTCAGGGTATAAGGCTGCTGATAAAGTCAACAAAGCCTTTGGAATGAATGCTGTAATAATGCACACTGTTCAGCGTCGGTTCATTAGGTTTCAGCCTGAAAATATAGATACAAAAAATAAACCTTGAGGGAGGCCCAAACCTATTCTTAATGATGAAGAATTATCAACAGCAGTGGCCAATGACCCACAAACAATTTTTTTTCTCTGTAAATATTTTTCTGTAACCTTTTAGATGCATATAACAAAGCTAATAAAGGAAGACTGTTACATATTTCCACACTAGGTATAGAAATATCTATGCAATTGTATATATAGAATAAAGATATACATTTAGTATAAAAATACATAAGTATATGTATATTTGGTATGTTTGCTGCTACTTGGTATGAGAATGGTAGCTCCTAGGAGAGCCCACTGTCATGTGTCCTCCATGGAGCAGTGTGTGTGTGACAAATGACCGGGTGTGCAGTTCAGTCCTAACTAGGCAAGATACAGAGCATATTTAGTATACTTTTGAATTTTTGAGATCATATATAATGAAAAAAATATACATGATTTGCTTATTGATACCATTGTTCGGACTGAGATCCTCATCTTGGTTGTCATTTTCACAACGTTTCGAATAAAGGGTTCAGTTCAATAGTTCCGGTAAGTGACCGACAAAACTTGACACCTGAAGAAGTCCGGAGGGTACATCGGCCGAAACGTTGTGAAAATGACAACCAAGATGAGGATCTCAGTCCGAACAATGGTATCAGTAATACTAACACCTCATCTCAGAAATACCGAACTCAGTTATGATTTGCTTATCAACTATGTATATTACCTTTGAATGAAGTGTATAAATTATGAGTTCAGATTACTGTCTAGCATAGATTATCTTTTTCTGTGATTAGGATAGGCCTATGAGGAAAGTAATCTTCAGCCTGTAGGATGAAGGGTCATTTTTTGAGACTTAATTCAGGAAAAGAATAGCGTCTGCCACACCAGGAAGAACAGTTCTTTTGGTATCAATATTAATAGTTTTTCTCAGAAATGTCATTATGACTTTAAGGTTCTGCCAAATGAACATTAGTCCTTTGCTATAAGAGGTACCACTTAGTGAGAGGTCCCAATTGCTAAAGAAAATCTGCTTATATAAATGAAATCTAGATGATTCAGGATAATTATCTAGATTTCAATCTTGTATCTAAGCACTTATAATTCACCTAATATCTGTCTGAAAATATGATTATACATTATTTAGAAACTACATTATTTACGTGTTTATTTTCAATTACTAAGGTTATTATTAAGGTTTTAGGGGTTTGATATTTTTATTTGGAACGATTTACTGAAATCTCATAGGTTAAATTATTCACTTAACTTTTCAATTTTTTTTTTAAAGTTGGTAACGAGGAAAATCCGTTCCACAAAACAAATTTGAAAAATAGGAAGATGCACTGACTGACCTGAGTATAAAAAACTTGGATGACTTGAGCATAAGTTAATGATAAGATTTTACATGGTTTTGATAATGAAGTTCACCAACCCATCGCAAGAGCAGAACCTCTAACTCGATTTCCCCTAATCTTATACTCTAACTTGGTAGAAAAAAAAAATGTCATGGTGGACATAATAATAATTATTGCAACATGGTGGAAGATTGGCTAGTTAAGGCTTTTAACGGGGTGGGCAGGGGACAGAATCTCTCGTTGGGAAGAATGAGCCGAAGTGGTGTTAAAGACGGGTTATGGGGTTGGCTCAAGAAATAGCCCAGATTAAAACCCTGGAGAGAGTTGATTCTAATTGGTAAATGGAGATGGGTAAGGGCACTGGAGATCCATGGGAGGGGGTAGTCCTCCCCCTGGTAATTGCTGGTGGACACAGCAACAAAGCCACAGAGGGGAAGAGAGTAAAGGGAATAGTGCAGCTTTAATTCTCCGGGATTCAGGGGAGGGGGTCAGTAGTACATCATCCCCCCCCCCCCAACTGCCTTCGTTCCTCAGAGCCACTGGACAACATAATGTGCCGAGACCTGGTTAAAATGTTTTCTAGAGCACTCTCTCCTTAAAGAAGGTGCCAATTCTCCCTTAGATAATAGCCACTTGATAACTGATGGAGGTGATAACATCCCTGACAGGACAAGTAATTGTTGATGTCCACTACAGCAGTGGCTGGGGTTGGTGGCGGGTGGCATTAGAGTTGAGGTCCAAGCCGAGAGAGAGCAGGGTTGGGGTGACCGAGGGATAACCAGTTGGGTAAGGGTCCTTGGGGCTATTAAGACATCGTCACCACCATTATTGATTGCAAATATATGTCCGAAGCTTTTTTCTCGCATTGAAATCTGTATGGGTCGTATTGCAGCAATAATCACATAGTTTATAAGAGTTATGTCCAGAAAGTAATCCAGCCATTCAATATTAATGAAAAATAGTCTACCTAGGGCAATGACACCTTCAAGTACTCCTCTTGGCATCTCACACACTTATCCCAGTGTCCCTTCCTTTAATAGGATCACCATCAGCTGCTTTGTTACATTCTCCTTAATCTTGTCCATAGTCTGGTTCTCTGTGAAGTTTCTTTGGGAAAAGTCAGAAGTCAAATCTGGACTGTAAGCCAGGGCTATAATAGACCTGGATGTTGTGATGCTTTGCCAAAAGATTCACACGAGATGTGAAGAATGAGCAAGCTCAGTAATTTTGAATGCCGATTGAGTAACTGCATGAGAGAGTGTCTATTTATGCATACACAGTAAGGTTTCCTCTAATAAGTTGCCAAGTTACATCAAGACCATGCAAACGGATCTAGAGATATTCAAATACTATCCGAAAAGTATCCAGCTATTTTGAATAAGAACAGTAATTTTTGACACATCGACAACTATATGGGTCAGTTTTAAGATTCATAACATGCAAAATAATTTTATTTCACTCTTAATATCTTTGAAAGTCATTCGGTGTAACCCTTCAAATATAGGTAGTTCTTTTTTTTCTCACACATCAACATCTGTATGGGTCATTGATACTGTTTTTGGGTAATATAATGCCGAAAATTACCTGTTTGAAGAATGTGAGTGAAGTTTTTTTTAGGTATATGGATACAGTCACGTCTGTCTGTCCACACGATATCTCCAAAAGTACACATTTAATTTCAATGAAATTTTGTGGAAGGGTGGGCAATGGGGTTATATTTTGGGGCAGATCATGGAATTTGTTCTCGATTGAGAGATGTTTTCCTTTTTATTTTACACTTTTTTCATGCATTAAGTATACGCTCATGATATCAAGATATCTCCAAAAGTTCTCAATGAAATTTTGTGGAAGGGTGGACAATAGACTTTTTTTTACACATCAACAGCTGTATGGGCCATTGATACATAGTAGTAATATAAATTGCATAAAAAAAATAAGTGTAAAAAAATTTGATTGAATTTGGGGCCGGATCTATCTGCAATTACTTTCCCTGACAATGGTATTGGCAGAGGTATGCACTCTCTGAGTTCTTTCTGGTGACAAGCTGTGTTTATGCATTAAGAGTGGAGGGCAATGAATATTTAGTAAACAGGACTGTCCTTTGGTCACGTTTTATGAATATGGCGTTGAAGCAAAATGTGAACTTTTTCCCCTGTATCCTCAGGAAATTACTGGAGGGCTAGAAAGGGGATGAAGGAGGAGGCAATCGAGGAAGGAAGACGAATGACGATGAAGGACCAGGAAATGCCAAGACGCAGAGGGGGGGGAAGAGTTGGGAGGTCATCGAACGAGGAATTGGAAGGGGAAATTGGTTCCAAAATTCTGGAAAGACGGGAGAGTAAGGTGTAGGGGTTGATATCTCGAGGTGACAATGACAGGAGGTACTCTGGTAAAAAGATGGGTGGGTGGTTATTAAGGGTATGGGATTGAATGAAACCCGTGGTGCCAGGCTGGATTTTGTGGCAACGAAGAAAGTGTGGGCAGGAGAAGTAATATCTAGAAATCACCCCCTACTCCCCCCAAAATAGTTGAATG
The DNA here is from genome assembly GCA_006491835.1 of Architeuthis dux. Taxonomy (NCBI): domain Eukaryota; kingdom Metazoa; phylum Mollusca; class Cephalopoda; order Oegopsida; family Architeuthidae; genus Architeuthis; species Architeuthis dux. The sequence goes on from VCCN01002627.1 coordinate 1,815,721, forward strand.
GCTAAAGACATTTTCATTCGACTCTCTTAAACTAATGCCTGATTAAATGTGACTCTGGTTTTTATTGGGTTGGGAAGACGGAACTCGGCTGGAGATGCTCTTGTGCCTCGTATTTTGGTGGGCTGGGTCATTAAGATGCAAGTGTTTGGGATGAACAGAGGGACAAAATGCAGACGGAGGAATGAGGGCGGAAGGGGGGGGGTAGTGGAATAATAATAATAAAGGGGGAAGAAAAATAGAGAAAGATGGGAACGCGAAGAAATAAGGAAGAATTAGAATGGATGAATAAAGAAGGAAAAAAGAAGTAGAAGGAAGAAGTAGAATGAAGAAGCAAGGAAAAAGAATAAATGAAGAAGTAAGGAAGAAGACTGTGAAACTAGGGATTTCACAAAATCTTCCTTACTTCAATCAGTGTAGTAATGGTTAACAAGCTTATTAAAGTAGTAATGGTCAGCATCATGAGTTTGATCCTCACTGGGTGCCTACTACTGTGGCCTTGTGTCAAACTAAGCTGAACTTAGTAAATATCATATACAGCTTAGTAAAACCCTAACCCTGCTACACAAACCACAATGTTGGCCAAGGGGTGGCTGGAGAGAAATACAAATTACAAACTGAAGGCCAAAAGCTCAATATTAACAAAATAGATAGTCTGTCCATATCTGTCTGTTTATACCTGTGTCTCTTTCAGCCTCAATCTCAAACAAACTATTCAGTTATCTCAGTGTGTTTATGTCTATCTATCTATCTCAGATAGACAGATATGGACATACTATCTCATAAATAGGTATAAACAGTCTATTCTTATATCTATCTATCTATTTATTTATCACAGATTGAAATACGCTGAAAGAGACACAAACAAACTGAGATAGATAGATGAGAACACACAAAGATAGATGCATAGATAGATGAGAACACACAGAGATAGATGCATAGATAGATGAGAACACACAGAGATGGATAGTTAAAGAGACACAAAACTATGGAGAGAGGGGTAGTTGCAATATTAAAGAAACAGAATTTCATAAAACCTGTTTTTTTGCCGTCACCTTTTGGTGAATTGCTGCCGGCTTTGCTACGAGCCAGCAACCTTACGGCAAAAACCTTACGGCAAAAAGACATTCCCTGACAACAAGAGAAATCACTTTTGTTTTTATTTCTTTGTAAAATATTTATTTCTTTGTATAATGTTTTTTTTTTTATTTTCCAAAATCTTCGCTTTGTTGTTCCTTCTGTGTTTGGAAATTCTGATTTATTATTTCTACAGACATTTGGAAGATATTTTAAATCAGGCAGAAAAAGAAAGTGAATGGGGGGAAAAGATATTTTTTTGATTTTACCATTTTGTTTTGTTTTCATTATGCATGAATGTGCATCTAAATATATAAAGTTGTTGTGTATGTCTGTCTGTCTGCGTGTACTTTTATAACTCGAGAACTACGCATCCCAGAGCAAAACTAAAAGCATATTCGGAATCAGCACGTCTCAATTTACCTACAGCACACATATTTAGGTTGAATTTTGCAACTTTTTTTTAGTGAGGGGTTTGATTCACAATGTAAGTATAATGCTAAATTTGACCCTTACTTTATGGCCATCAGGGTAGATTTAGGTCTTGTCATGGTAACAAGGCATGTGTTGTATCTATAGGTGTTTGTTGAGAATCGGGTTAGCTTCCCTCTTCCACATTGTAGCAAGGATGAGTAGGAGTGCAATGTATAAAGTGTTAGGTAGCATGTTAATGGAAATGAAATAGCTGAGACTCCTTTAGTGACAAGTGGTTTGTGTTGTGTATATGCATAAATTATAAATAAATATCTGTAATTATATATACCTATCTGCACAATTAAGGTGTATCAGAGGTATTTTCGCTTTTTACAGATCTTTAATCCAAAGTCTTTAGATGTGCACATTTAAAAAGCTATCTATGACTTCTCTATATTAGTAATCACTGCTACCCAAAACACTGGTTTAAATACTGTTGGTGGGTTTAGGTTATTCATATGTTCGGACATTTATATGTATCTGGACTTTGCCCAACTCTAACCGTTCATAATAGAAACTTGAAAACGTTTCCCTACTCATTGAGGTGAGTGTGTATGTGAGCAAATGTTTTATTGAGGTTTTGAAAATTACCACCCAAAATAGGTTTTTAGAGGGGGGTTCAATATGCAATGTAAGTTTATGCTAAATTGGTCACTAGGTTGTGCCCGCTTGTTTTAAAAGAAAGATAACAACACTGCAATTATTTGAAAACTCAATATATAACTTTTTATTTACATGATAAATTGTTAATATTATGGACAAATGGAAACACGTTCACTCTCATACGTGTAGCTCAAAAACTAACCAACGTGGCTTGATGCAGCTCGTTATTATACAAAAAATAAAGGTCACTGCTATAGAACATTTCAGTCACAGAGCACACTGAAACATTTCATTGGCACACTATTAAAAGTTTGTATATTCTTCTAAGTTTTGTCCATAAAGAAACCAAACATGCTGTTGAGTGATTCTATATACAACTTTTTCATTTTAAGTAAGTATTCTCTTGTCTGTATTAAGTTATCCCCCTTAGGCAGAAGAGCGCTTATCAACTTCCAGTAAGGTGCCACTGTTTACATTCTGGGTGGTTTTAGGAGGAAAACACGTTAGATGTGCGAGAGTGCCATTGTTGTAAATGAGTATGAATAAATTTAATCTGTGAGTACATCTTTTGTTGCTTTTTAAATCTGTTGATTTCTATCATAACAATCCTTACAGAAAGAATCACTGTATATTCAACTTTTTCATTTTAAAACATGTTTTTACTGAGTATAATAGAAAACAGCATGGGATATAACACCTAGTGCCCAAGTTAGCCAATTATATTAATAGAATGGCAGGAATGCATTGTGTTAAAACATTTTTAGCAATAAAACATTGATTCGTTTGAAGCAACTGCAAAAATGCCGTTTTTGCTTTATTTTCCGATAATGAATTTTATTGTTCGCTAACCAAAGATAGATAATGAAAACAAAGAAATTTTGTTTGCAACGTCAAATATTTAATGAAGTTGGCGGGCCGGATGAAATGAATATCATAATTTATCACGTAAATAAAAAGTTTATATTGTTAATATTGAGTTTTCAAATAATCTCTGTTTTTATCTTTCTTTTGGTTGAAATAAATTTAATAATTTTCACCTGAATGAGTAAATGGAATGGAAACACATAAAATCATTTTTCATCTTTTAGTTTGCCATCCATTCCAGGAAATTAAATTATTGAAGAGCTTAACTTCCTGTAGGCAATCTCTTGAAAAACCCCGGAAATAGATAAAGTGCTGATAAAGTGGTTTAAGCTTTGTGTAAGTGAAGGTGTTGAAGATATAGTGAAAGAATAAGCAAGAGTGTTTCGTGAAGAACTAGGACGAGATGTAAGGTTTTATTCCCTTATCACGACATCGTCTTGTTATGTACAAATATCCACAAATTGGAAGATATTGTAAGAATATGAAATCATCAATCCATACCTGGTAAAGGTTTCAACAGATAAAACTGAGACATTGGCTCTTGACACCACTGAAGGAGTAGCATAGAGACCAACATTAATCTCAATAAGAAACACTCATTTAAAGAATGTCTGAAAGTTTAAATATCATGGGGATAATTATCACAAATTATAAAAATATAAAATCTGGGAATAATGAAAAATCAGGTGATAAACATACAGAAAGTGATACTAACACAAATGATTATTTGACGTTTGGGATATGTTTTAATTTGTTCCATTTCTGGAAAGCCGATGATATTCTAACTAATCTAAAAATGTTATTCTTGTTGTTGTCTTTATATAGCAGGAATGAACACATACCTCAAAGAATAGTGTACAAATATGGGATATGAAAAGCTTAAACAAGAGAGTGTAGCATGGATTCTTGTGAAAGATGGTTTCACAAACAGCTATAAATGAAAAAACGCTCCTAAACACAATAAGAAAGGAGTATAAGCTGCTACCGAGGTAATTGGTGAATTAGATTGGTCCTTTAAATATTCAAACGAAGACCTACAAACCATACTAAAATCAGATATTTGCATTGTTTTTGTTAAGTACAATATTTAAAATATATAGCCCATGTAGCAAGACTACCTACTTTTTACATTCAGAAACATTTGCTATTTAGCCATGAATTTCGAGAGAATTCTTTTCTTTCATTGGCAAAGATTGAAACAATGTTGAGTTTATGCAGATACAGAAAAAAATGAGAAATCAACAACATGAACTCCTTTTTATATGCCAATGTCATCAGGATATGTAAAGACACTCTAAAGGCACTGTATCTCTAAATGAGGAAATATGATGGGAGAGGGGTGGATTTTAAATCACCTCACCCCCCCAGCAACCCCGCAAAAGCTTTAGAAATACAGTAGGTGAACTACTATTCATACTTACATTATACAATAACAATTCTCAATAAATTTTGGAAGGGGCCCTTCAAGGAGCCACGCCCTCCGGCTGGGCCCTCAAATCTCTACTTACATCACTGCTTTTGAAAGGACTGCATACTCAATAAACTCACAGACCCCAGGCTTTTGAAAGGTCTGCCCATGGACCACCAGTAATACCTTTGTGGATCCTCAGGGTGTGTGACAGGCTGGCTCAAAGAGCCAAGCTCTCTCCCCCTCTGGACCCCCAAACCTCCAGCTATGCCCCTGCTAATAGGTGTAACTCTTTTATTTTGAAGGGGAAGAAGAATAAGATGTTTATAGTTATTACAAACAATTCATCTGCTGGCAGGTGAAATTATTTTCAAGCAGCACTAATGACACAATGATTAAGAGAATTATTTTGCCCAGGGTAACACAAGGTCATCTTGTCTGTATGTATACAGATTAGGGGGTTAATACCTTGCTTTTTCCTTCTTTTCATACTGGATCGTAAGATATAAGAATATGTTGTATTCCTTCTGCAATTATGGCTATTATTAACGATTGTCAATAGAGAATTTCTGGTGATTAGTAAAGAAAATGCTTGCTTGCAATCGGAACAATTCCGAAACATGTTTACCATCCACAGCAGAAATAGACAAGAATAGTTTTAACACAATAAACCATAACATTGTCTCTCTCTCTGAGAGTCAGATACAGAAAGCATTCGGTGGAGATGAAATCCTTTCCTTTTTTTCCTCAAATATATATATGTATATAAGAAAGTGGAAAAACATAAAAACTGGTCAGGTTAGTTAATCAATAGAAACTGCCAATTTGAAAAAGGGGTGATCAATGAATAAGTTACTTAACTTGCCTTTTGTTGGGCAGTGATCACTAAAAAAAAGTCTGAGGGGGTGCGAGAGAGAGATGCAGGAGATAGAGGGAGGCGAGAGAGAGAGATGTGAGAGAGGAATGCAAGAGATGAGAGAGGGGGGATGCAAAAGAGAGATGCAGGAGAGAGACGGGGGATGTGAGAGAGAGAGAGAGATGTAAAAGAAGGAGAGAGAGGAATGTGAGAGGGGGACGCAAAAGGAAGAGGGATGAGAGGGTGATGCAAGAGGGAGAGAGACAGAGGAAGGCATGATAAGAAAGAGAGGAGAAAATCTTGTTTACTAAATTCAACAGATAGAGAAAGAAACGAGAAAAAAAAAGATGAAGATCTTAATTCCACAGCAAAGAAATTTTGAAACTCTTTCTGAGAATCTTCGCTCGGGGCCAAAATATTGCAAACAATATTTATTTCCTTCTCTTCTGAACCTCCAGAAATAAAAACCCTCAATTTCCTCCTTAAATTTCCAGCTTAAAAAGAATACTCCTAAATACATGCAAATCAATTCTTGTTACCTAAAAAGCAGGAATGGCTCAAGAAACAAATTTTAGGGGGGGATAAAAAAACACAAATTATATTAGAAACAGTTAACCAAAACTGTGAACATAGGTTTCTTCAGTTTTTAAGTTTTCTGGCTGGCTGGCTATGTATCGCTCATACAGGCCACACCAATTGAGCTAGCAGGCTGAAAATTTAAGCATACTCCTTATTAGATTGAACCCCCCACTAAAACTAAAGGAGCAATTTGCAATTTAGCATAAACTTAGGTCTTATGTCCTGTAGCATTCATTCTTGTTTTTTTAGTGATCACTGCCCAACAAATGTTCAAAAAGTCCAAAAGGTGAGAGAAGTAACTTATTCATTGATCACCCCCAACATGGCTTGCTGCCAAAAGACATTGGGTCATGTGACGGTTTCTATTGAGTAACTAACGAAACCTGTCTATTATAGAAACTTGTTTGCATATTAAGAGTTACTTTCCCTTAGCGGTTGCCATCCTGGATTGCACCCCAATTAAGGCAATCATCGTTTACTATAAATCTCGCACTACTCACAGGGCGTATGGGAACTCTATGGTTAAGAGGGGCAGAGGGCTTGATTTGCACCAAATTTTACTCCGTTTTTCCCAAATTACACAGATTTGCCTGAAATTTAACACTGTTCTGACCAGATTTCTTTTTGGGGGGTGGGGTGGACGTTACTCAGCATCAACATAGCTTTCTGCAGTTTTCAAGTGGGTCTGGCTGGCTATATATGAGTGTACAGGCCACACCAATGAAGCTATAGGGCATTTATTCCTTATTACGTCTAGGAATAGAAAGATTCTGAAGAGCACCTTGTCAATGTGCTTAAAGTGTAAAGTATATGGTTTTCAGCTCGTTTTGTTAATTTCCAACTTAGATATCCATGGAAAGAGCAATGCTAGGGATAACTCTGTGCTATTCTAAGAGATAGAAAAGATCAACATGAATCAGAGAGAGGACTAGAGTGAAGGATATTATACAAATAATTAGACAGCAAAAATGGAGATGGGCTGGTCACCTAGCAAGAAGAGATGACAATAGATGGGGGGAAAAGACTAACTGACTGGTGCCCGTGGGGCAGTAAACGCAGTAGTAGGAGGGATGAGATAGAAAGGCTTGTGCTAACCTCTGCCATGCCTTAGCAGCAATCTAGGTTGTCATGGAAGGAGATGGGAAAGGCCTTTGTCCAGCAGTGGACTTATAATGGCTGAGGATGATGTTTTTGTTTTTTTTAAATTCACCCCCAAAATAGGTTTTTAGTGGGGGGTTTCAATTTACAATATAAGTTTGTAAGTCATGTTTTAATATCTTATTCTACGAAGTAACATATTATAATACTTATTTAGTTGAGACTTTAAGTTTTACTACTTAATTAACCTTTTGTGCAGACATTAATTTCCTTTGTGTGCTGGTTGCAAAAAATGTGTGCACCAACATGTGCACAGCTTAGAGGGAACTATGGTAATGAGCTCCCTTTGAAGTATTTGACGTATCTCAATATGAAGCACATGGAGGGATATATATCCGAGCCAGCATCCCCTAAGGTGTGCAGACAATCGATGTAATCTATTCCGTGCAACATACTCTTTAAACAAATGAAAAGAAAATGTGTTGAATGACGTCGCGGTTACCTCTCCTGACACATTTACAATCCCGGTACAACCAATGGTGTGGCCACTCCAAAACGGACAATGGGAAGCAAATCACACGGCCAAATTCACAAACACAGTCGATCACAGGGAATTGCCTACTGACCGTCCAGTCGCCCCTGGGGTAACAGGCTGACCAGCAAATTGAAGAGCTTCACAAGGAGAGCAACGAATAATGACGGATTTTTCAATTGAGGTTGCTTAACCAAGTGTGCTTTTTTTTCCGACAAAAACGGCACACGTTGTCCGGGGCAAGCTGCTCTTGCTTTGCCATTGCCTCTACCTCGTGGATTCTTTTTCCATGAAAAGGTCCCTGGATCATGGATCAGAGAGTTATTGATTTATAATGCACCCTATCGCTGC
>VCCN01002627.1:1828761-1839346 GCA_006491835.1 Architeuthis dux
TATATATATATGCAAATAAATGCATTGAACAATATTTATCTGAACAGGCACACAATCTGTATATCTATTCATGCCTGTGGCATGACTTTTCATTGAATGACGTTTCATCGATGTATGTAGTATATTTGGTATTGTGTGGATGTGCATATATCTGTTTGTGATGTGTATGTGTGTATTTTGCATTTGAAATAACATTCGATAAAAAGTTGCGGTACCGTATCCCAGATAAACTCGAGTACATATACATTGAACTTGAACAGTCATCAAAGCACACACCTGCACACACAGAGAAATATGAAGTACAAATACTTATGAGAGAGATGCAAACTTGTTTGTGGATGTGTTTTTTATGTTGGCTGCCGAGGTCTATAGAAAAAAACAATCAAAAACATAGACTTGTCTTGACATATATGACGTAAAAATGTCTGACAAAGACTTATAACTTGGTTTATCAAAACATAAAATTCTCTGAGACATTGGGAATAAAAAACAGTGCTTGTGCACATACCATTGTATGTCTTTGAAATTCATGTGTTTGTATGGTCAAAACTTAGTTGTTTGCACAATTCCCAGTGGATCACCTTTCCCACTCAATCACGTCTATTTTTGTATTCATATTTGTATGAAAGGGGAGGTATTCATCTTCCCGAAAATCACTTTTTTTCTATAAATCTTATGAAGAAAAAGGTGGCAATCTATTAAATGTAGTATTTATTTACAATAAACAAGATTTAATATTTACAATATATATCATAAGTCGTAAACATCGCATTAATTTAAAAAAAATGAATTTTGTTATTTACAAAAACAATGGTTAATTTGAGTTACCCAACCGGCCATTCTTTCGTATTGTCTTCCTTTGTTTTTCAAGCTAATAAACAGTCGGGAAGATGATAAGTCAGCATTTTTAGCATATGGTTTCATGCTTTTCTTGCATTGTGGCACAATTTCAACCTTGTATGATGTGAACACTGACCAGGCTCGACGTTGCTTAACTTTGGTGATCGTACAAGAACCGTGTCCAACATGATTGGAGCGTAATGTAGCAGAAATGAAGAAAAGCTAGAGGGGAAACCATGCAAAAAAGATTTCACTTTATCCAGGATTACGCAATATTTCATTTTGATTTTTTCTTTTAGAAATTAAATTCATTTTCAAAAAACTGATCAAATCTTATCAACACAATTATCAGGAATAATTGTTAGAAACCGTCAACCCACACTGTCAACATAGCCAGACCAGCTTAAAAAACTGAAGAAACCTATCTATCTATGTATGTATGCGCTTCTATTAGATATTGCACTGAAGTGAAGGTAGAAGATCTCTATGATGTAATAATATTTCAATTTCTCAGATGAAGCTGTTAAGTATCATGAGTTATTCCCCTTAGGCAGAAGAGTTTCTACCCACTTCCGCTAAGGGGCGCTGTTTTACATTCTGGTCAACGAACAGCCATTATTGTACTGGGTTTTTAGTAGAAGAAAGAGCTTGGAAGGACACACATGTTTGGTTGACCGCAGTCATTATATGAATAAAGGATCTCTGTAAGTACCTCTTCTGTTAATATCTGTCATTAAACCAAGCTTATAGAAGCAAACAGATTAAAAATGCAATTAGAAACCATCTATCAAAACTTTCAACATAGATAGATAGCTAACCAACCAAACCCACTAAAAAACTGAAGAAACCTATCTATCGCACATACAGGCTGCACCAATAGAGCTGGAGAGCTGAAAATTTAAACATTTACTCCTTATTATGTCTAGAAAAACATTTTATTTTGTTTCCTTAACTCCTCCCCCCTCCCCAAATGTTTTTAGTTGGTGGTTCAGTTTACAATGTAAGCTTATATTAAATTGGTCACTTAGCTTGTTTTTTTTCAAAATTAAGACTTTATTAGTGATCACCGCTCAACAAAAGGATGGTCAATGAATAAGTTACTTCTCTCGCCAATTTTTTAATCGATCACCCCCAACACAGAATAGACGTTGGTCACATGATGGTTTCTATTAAGTGACTAACCAGACATGTATAAATCTTCTTTTTTGTTAACAGTGATTAATGATGCAACATATAAAAATACAAGCCAAGTTTGACAGAACAATAAATAAAGGATTCAAATAAAATCTTAAAAGTTTCCATTTCTCTTAATTGGATTCCATAGTAAGTGATTCAAATTAAGTCACAACCTTCAAGCACTTTGCAATTATTGCCAAGGCAACAAAACTCAAGGAGGATAATTACAATGGTCAACAACAAATCTCTCATAAGGCATGTGTCGATATGTATTTTATGTAGTTTTGAATGATGCTCTGTTTGAAAATGTAATCCGTGTTCTTGTATCACGTCTAGTTTTCATGATGAGATGAAAGCTGTATTTTAGCATATAACTCCTATAGAGCACCTTCTGCATTGTATAAGATATACAAAGAAGATACTGAGTAATTTTGATTTTCTGCATTGAAGTTCTGACTGATACAAATTGTGTTTTCATTTAACATTTGCCTATAATACCTCATGTACAGTAGAATTGAAAACAGAACGAGTCCACAGCAAAAGAATTAGCAAGCTAGAGTGAAATGGACTCAAAATTTGTAATCTCAATGAGTAGGGAAAATGCTTTTTTGGTCACTAGTTTGTGCTCACTTCTTTTTTGAAAAATTCAGACCTTCTTTAGTGATCACAGCACAACAAAAGGCGAGATAAGTAACTTATTCATTGATCACCCCTTTTTTCCAACTTTTTAATTGATCACCCTCAACACAGCATATATGGATGGAGATGATAATTTCCCTTGGAATGCTAGTTTTCCAACTTTGTTTGCAGAGGTAAAATATGGAAGAGGTATAAGCATTCACTCTGTCTGTTTACACAGTATTTCCAGACATAAGGTTCTCAATGAATTTCAATGACATTTTGTGGAAGGGTAGGCCATGAGCTAAGAAATAATTGATTAAATTTTGGGGTGGATCCAGGAATTTTTTTACAGTTACCTCCCTTTATCGTAGCTATATATATGAACTGATTTTCATGGAGTTGGCAGTGGTATGTATTCTCTGCCAAAAATATTTTTTCGTAGTGTTGGACTCATCTTTGGACGGCAACGTATTCATATTTTTGGCAACAGAGTTTCAATGCTGTAGAGTTTGGATATTATCAGGTATTATTTATAACCATTTTGATAGTGTAATGTTCCACTAGAAATAATAAAATCCTGCTATATTTAGTTTAGAAGAAAATTAAATTTCTATAAAATATTGGTAGGGGTGTACTTATTTATGGGCAATACTGTATATACGGTAAGTGTAATACTATCACTAGCTAAGAAACCCTATTTAGAAGGTTTAGGGTTCTACACGCAGCCTCTACATTTAGGGTATGTTCATTTCCATACTGCACTCAAATTGATTTGTGGGGTAGATTCAGGGTAAACAATATTAGGATGACAGGTAAAACCAAAGCAAAGATGAAGCATCCTTGAAAATTGCGGCATTAGCAGCAGAGGAGTTATATTCAGGGCTGGGGGGAGCAGTATGAGTGCACGGCATAAAATGATGTCTTAAGGACAATATTATATTCAAGGACACCCCGTGACGCTTCAGAAAGGAGATCAGGAAAACCCGACTGGTTGCCTGTCTTAGATGAATAGCCCTCAGGGGTTGCAGGGAGAAATTGTCTGAGTATCCCAAATCTATGTGGTAGACAATGGAATACCAGGGGTCCAATTTTCGGATTTTTGCCCGGTTCATTTTACGAAGGATGAAAGAGTAGAGATGTTTTTTTTTTCTTTTTTGTTAGTGTTTTTCTTTGCTTGATTTTTTATTTGGGGTATGGGGGGCATCTTTTGTGTATGGAGCGGGGAGCGGGGGTGTATCTTAACCAATGAACTATTAGATTAAGAAGGAATGAGAGAGAGAGGTAAAAATAGAAATGAAAATAAGTATGAGAAAGTGAAAGAAAAAAAAGAGATAAAGAAAGGTCATACAAAAAGAAGAACAAAGAAAGAAAGAGATGAAGGAAAGAAAGAAGAGAAAGGACATACAAAGAAAGAGAAAGGAAGAAAGAAAGAGATGAAGGAAAGAAAGAAGAGAAAGGACATACAAAGAGAAAGGAAGAAAGAAAGAGATGAAGGAAGGAATGAAAGAGATATAAAGAATGGAAAACAAAAAAGAAAGCAAACAGAAGGAGATGAAAGAAAAAAGGAAAGAAATACTGAGAAAACAGAAGGAGATGAAAGAAAAAAGGAAAGAAATACTGAGAAAACAGAAGAAAGAGAAAAGGGGGGGGGGGTAAATAAATAAATGAGAGAGAAACAAAGGAAAAGAGGATGAGAGAAAACAGAGAAGGAATCAAAGAGTCAGTAATGAACAAGAAGGAGTAATCATTAATTAGCAAAAAGCAAAGCAACGTTGCTTCCTGTGTCGCAGGACACGAGAGGCAATGATTTTGTCTCCATTCCTCGAATGATCCATGGAGACCTGATCATTGTTTCTGTAGCAATTGTGGGCTTTTACAGGACTGGGGTGCTAGCAAGACACCCAAGCTATATAGCTAGTGGAAGAAGAGAAGAGTTCATGCCTTTCCCAGGGCATTAGTGTGAAATGAATGCAAACCGAATTAAAAGGAGTGATTATAAATGAGAGGTAAGTAATTATGAATCAGAGGGGGAGAGAAATTATGGATTAGAAGGGGAGAGTAATTATGGATTAGAAGGGTGTGGCACAGATTTTGTCCTTAATAGTATGAGAGAGAATAGAAAGGAAGTAATGAGGAAAAATGTTAATTACTGAAATTTACAAAGCTTAGTTTGGGGCAAGGCCAACTGAGATGGAGGTAGGAAGACTGTGTTGTGCCAATCTTCCAAGTGGGGAGAGCATGCTTGCTTTGTACAATCAAAATACAGAGGAAAACGCTCATTGTGATCACTTGGGGACAAGGTCTTTTAAATAACAATAATTTGCTGATAACATTTAGCAAAAGATGTAAAAAGTGGATCAATTTATATTCAGTGATATAAATTCAATTTGTACATAGTAACAACCAATTTAATAAATATTAAAACTTGAAATTATTATTTAATGTAATTAAATTTCATTAAATAATAATTTCAAGTCAAGATGAGTCAATTAATAGAAAATTATATAATATCAGAAACAAATAAGATAAAGATTTTTCTCTTCAAGAAACACTAAATATTAGAACTTTTTATGTTTCTTATTTAAAAACTTATAAGGAGTGTTTTATTTAATATTTATCTACAGCCACTTTTGAATACAGTTTACCTGAAGATTTTGATAACAATAACCAGAACTTTGCTTACTATAAACAGATAATTTATTTTAAATAAAGTGTTTGGGACTGACAGATAATGTTATCAAAATCAGTGTTTATAATAAACAGCTTCCTCTTTTTAACTGGGCTCGAATACTGATCCCTGGCACCAGTGAGAAGTACACAACTACCTCAGCCACTGAGCAGATCTTATTATTAAACTTAGAACAATGGAAAGAGACATGAATATGTGTGCTGCCTAGGCAAAGGAAGAAGAGTTTCAGATGATTGGAATGAGTGTATTATAAATATGAGAAAGCAAAACCATTGAACCCAGGTAGAGATTACTTTCTCCAATTTCGGGCCCTTTGGGGTTGGAAGCCAACAATAATAATCAACTGACGCCTGGTGTGCCCGGAGACCTATCCCCCATGCAGCACCTCCCCATTGCACTAAAGAGGGTCAGGTTAGATCAGATGCTTTATTAATTAGAAAAATAACCTAGGCACAGCCCACAACAACTATTTCTTTTAGAAAAACCCATCAGTTCAAAGAAGCCATTTGCAAACTTAACTGTTAAATTCATAGACTGCTTGAAACTGACAGTGGAACTCTCCAATGAATAGCATAAAAAATAGTGGAACCCTTCTGTGAAAATCCACCAAATGGTCAACGGGGGGATAATTTTAATCATAAGTTATTTCCCTTTACATTGACATTTTGTATGAATGTAAAAGTTAAATGCCAATGGGCAGGCTATGTGATGTTGAAGATTGGACAACCACTGGATAACTCACTATGTGGATCCCTCAAAATCATGTGAAATTGTAGCTGGCAAAAAATAAGATAGTGTGATGATTTGGATAAGTTCAGAATCTTGTGACACTCAGGAGCAAATGGACAGGCAGGCCTTCCCCATGTCCAACAATGGACTTTGGCTGTAGTAAAAATAATCAACCATTAATTAAAAAAGACTTTTGTTCATTGAGTAGTTGAAGGTAAGATTTGTTTATTATTTAACGCTTAAATTCATATAAAGAAAATAGAATATCAATTTCAAGGGAAATAACTTCTGATTAAAATTATCACCCTTTGACCAATTGGATTTAAAAAATTTTAAAAATTTCAATTCACAGCAGAGTTCCACTATTTTGTATGCTATTCATGGGAGAGTTCCACTGTCAATACAAGCGGTTTATAGATTTAGGAGTTAATATCAATGTATCACCCACTTCATAACCGTTGAACTGCGTGATAGATATACAAAACATATTGCCAGTGAAGAATACAAGTTATTTGAGCAACTTATTTGAGAAGAGTTGCTTTCAGCCCCTGAATATGAATTATCTTAACCCTTATCTGTAGTTGTCTGCTCAGTGAAAACTGACATAACGGATGAGAATTAAAGGGAGACAATAAAAAAATTGCTGGGAAATAGGTTTCAGAATAAAAAGAAGGAAAGTGATTGAATGATAATTTTTTTTTTTATCTCAATGCAGTGCCCCCGCCACCTTTTTTTTAGTGTCTTTCATTCCGTTCTATTATGTCCCATTTTTCATATTCTCCATCATTTATTATTCTTTTTTAAAAATTTATTCTTATAGCTTTTTTTCAGTCTTCTTCGTATGATTTCTTTCCTTATAATTCATTGATTCTTTTTTTATTTCTGTTTTTATTCACCTTTTGTTCATTTTTTTCTTCTTTAAGAATGGCCGTGGAACACAACTGCCACTGTCAGAGATGAATAGACTTTTATTCTTTTTTCCCCCCTCAACCCCCTGACCATTCTTCTTCAAGATTCTCATACGTACAACTACCTCTGTTCTCCATTTTGTTCAGTTTCTTTTTTTCGGTTTCTGATCTCAGATTCATTTCTTGACGCAAAGACCCCCTCCATTCTGATGCCCATATTTCACAGACCTATTTGGGAGTAACTCGCAAGTACTACTAGGCTAAAGATCACAATCATTTTAAGCCTTGCTCATTTGGGCGGACATCTTTTTTTAAAAATTCAGTCCTCGTACAAAACGGTTGTTTTTTTGGGCACTTTTACGTATGTTTGAATTTATTTCTGGATTTTTTTCATTCTTTTGTTGTAGCTTCTCACGAAATGTGCATGTGATAAAAAAAATTGAAAAATAATTAATGGTAAAAAGAAAAGAAGTGAAGGAAGAAAAAGATCATAATGTATCAAAGGACAATAAAAGAGCAAGGAAAAGGGAATATAAAAGAAAAGAGAAAGGAATGAAAGAGATAGAAAGAGGGAGAAAGGAAAGGAAGAAAACGAGGAATAAAAAAGACAAAGCAGGGGAAAAAAAATGAAGGAAAATAGAAAGAGAAAAATGAAGGAGAAAGAAAGAAAAAATGAAGAGATGTGGAAAAAGAATGAAAAGAAACAAATTAAATGAAGAAAAAAGAAAGAAAACCAACAAATAAACAAAATTTGAAGCATACGTAAGACCCAAACGAAACAAGGTGAAATATAATTGTGGCATTGACAGAACAATATTTCTTGAAAAACTTCCAACCTCAACTTGCCCCCTACCGATAAAAAATGAGCAGGGTTTGGTAGTGTGGTATAAAAAAAAGAAAAAAATTGGAAGAAAAATTATCACTTGTGTCAACCATGCAAAAAAGAACCCTAAAATTTCAGCTAAATTCTCTCTTTTTTTTTATACATATTTTTTAAAGTTATTTATTTTTTTGCAGTGAAATGATTTGGATCTATAGCCGAGTTTAACATATGACATAGGACAAATAATCAACATTCTTCTTGTAACCCCTACCCCCCACTGTGATTTTTCTCTCCCCACCTTCTGCAATGCACGCAAACACGCACACATATATACAGGCACCGGGATGTGTCTAAGAAAATCTGGTGTGCTTGCTACAAAGCATATGAGAAATTTAATCACATACAGTGTTCACATGCAAAAAGTATCCGATACATTTTTAAAAGTTTATTTTAACGGATCCACGAAAAGTGCCCATCAGGAAAAGTGCCCATCGGAAAAGTGCCCATCACAAATTTATACAGGGAGGAAAAATGCCCATCTGGAAAAGTAACTATCGGAAAAGTGCCCATCACAAATTTATACAGGGAGGAAAAGTGCCCATCTGGAAAAGTACCCACCGGAAAGGTTCCTTCCTGTAAAAACTTGTGATGGGCAAAGTGCCCATCGCAAATTTATCAGACATTTATAGATTATATTAAATATTCATTAATTAAATTAATGTGTTTTTTACACAAAAACTTAAAAAATTAGGGCCAGGAAATTTTATATAATATATATATGTTTTGATGGGAACTTATCATGAATTTATCAAGGGAGGAAAAGCACTTTTCCATTGGGTACTTTTCCTGGATACCAGGGTTAACATACTTATACACCAGAGATTTTCAACCAGTGTTGCAGAAATTTTACAAATATGAACAAATTATTATCAATTTTATTGTTTGAAAACCATGATTAACAATATACTTATGCACAAAAGATTTTAAAAGTTTTGTGCATAAGTTAAACTGATAATTTAAATGATCAAATCTATCCTTAAATACTGATGATGTGCCTCGACCATTTTAGTGCCTGGCTCACTGTGCCATGAGATTATTATAAATCTTTCTAAAAATGATTATAAATTTTTCATAACATTTTTATAACAATGAATTTGAAAATTAATGTCTTTCATTGTTATAACATAACAACGAATTTATAAACCACTTAATGTAAATTGTTTCAATTTTTATATCCTTTAGGACGGGGTATTTTAGATAACAATAACCAACATGATCACCATAAGCAGCTTCCCTCTGTTCCTCTTGATAGATTGTTTATATCTATCTCAGATATGAACTGACTGAGATAGTCTGTTCACATCTGAGATTGTTTATATCTATTTATCAATCTCACTCTGTATAGATCGATATGAACAGAGTGAAATAGATATGTGAATATCTATCTAAATGTACCAATAATCAATCTGAGATCAATATATTTGTGTAGAGGGGAAATATTTCTACAGAATATGAGTTCATATCAAGGAAATTCAAATCCTTATATAAACGCTTCATATTTATTAAATGGCATGCATGTTCACACCAGATGTCTGGAGATCAAGTGACAGTAAGTCTCCTTAAATCTCCAGCACCTTTCTCAGTATCCTTGCACACCCTAGCACCACTGTAGTCTAGAAATTCTTTTTAAAAATACTAAAATCAAGATTTGTTGAGTTAGAAATTTGGACACGGTTCCAAGTGTGCCAGCTATTTTTGGCACAGCCTTAACTTTTATAGCCAGCTCAGTTCCCAGGCAAGGTCCTGGTATTTTTCTAGTTTTTAGAAACCGTCAATCAACATAGGTTTCTTCAGTTTTCAAGTTGGTCTGGCTGGCTGGCCCAATGGAGCTTAGAGGGCTGACAATTTAAACATTTGCTCCTTATTATGTCTAGAAAGAAGGTTTTGTTTTGTTTTGTTTTCTGAAAATTCTCCACCTAAACGGAATTTTTAAAAAGTCTGAATTATTAAAAAACAAGCTTGAATGCTGGCGGACACATGCTAACTTGATCCCTTAGTTTAAGCTTACATTGCAAATTGAACCAATTTGCAATGTAAGCTTATGCTAAATTGATCCGTTAGTTGGGGTCCGGCAGCATTAAAGCTTGTTTTTTTTAAAAATTCAGACTTTTTTAGTGATCACCACCCAACAAGTAATTTATTCATTAATCACCTCTTTTTCCAATTTTTTAATTGATCTCCCCCAACATGGCATGCTGAGAAACTAACCAGACTTGTCATTATAAGTGGTTAAGTTGGACTATTTTCATTTTTGTTGTTCATTTATTTCACAAAGTTTTGGATGTGTACCCTCGGCTTTCCTCGGGTGTCTGTCTTGCTCCGCAGGAACTAGTGTTGACATTCCAG
Organism: Architeuthis dux; assembly: GCA_006491835.1. Classification (NCBI taxonomy): domain Eukaryota; kingdom Metazoa; phylum Mollusca; class Cephalopoda; order Oegopsida; family Architeuthidae; genus Architeuthis; species Architeuthis dux. The sequence goes on from VCCN01002627.1 coordinate 1,838,954, forward strand.
AACATGTGCATCCTCATGTACACATCAGGTCCGGTTTTTGTGTCTCAGAGGTCAGGGGGATATAATCCCCAAAACACAATGCTTTGGGGATTGTTCCCCTTTGACCACTCAACTGAATAATTCTTGGAACAATAACCAAGGAATTGCTTCTTCTCTCATCAAAGACTTTTTCTCTTTTCCCTCACCTCTTTTCCCTCTTCATTTTATTTCATCCAATTCTTTTCTTTCTTTGTCCTCACTCCCCATCTCTCCTCTCATCCTTCCCTTTCACTTTCTCTTTGTTCCTCTCTCTTCATTTCCCTTCAGTCTCCCTCACCAACCTCTCTCCACACTCTTAGCATTTACCTCTTTACCCTCCCCCATGACACTAGCTCCTTACTCATTCCCCCCCCC
>VCCN01002627.1:1842591-1856281 GCA_006491835.1 Architeuthis dux
CATGTATATTTTTTGTTTTTATATGTAGGTGTGTATATAGTTTTTGTCTTGGTTTGGTCCTTTGTGCTCTAAAGATTGGGGACCCATTGTCCAAACCAAGTCTTGTTTACAGCCCATTAAATGGCTAAGAGTTCAAACTTCCTACAAATATCAAAGCAGATATTATCAGGTATTATTTATGACCAAACTCTACAGCATTGAAACTCTGTTGCCAAAGATATCTTTTTGTAGTGGTGTACTCATCTTTGTTGCCAAAAATATGAATATATTGCCATCCAGAATTAGGTAGCTAGCCTGCCACACTCACTTGAAAACTGAAGAAACCTATGTTGACTGTTTTGGTTTACGGTTTCTAACATTGGTCTTAAGTCAGCCATTAACAATGGGGATTTCTTTTTTAACCATCTGAGAATGAAGTCAGAATATTTCCCAAGCATACAATGGCTTTCAAAACAACAGTGTTCATCTCCCAATGCTGTGCTCCTAAATTAGAAATTTATTAAAGAACGAGTTTCTCAGGAAGGAGCCAGGGTAAGTCACACCTGGTCTGTGATTGGCCTTCGATCTGCTACATTTTTATCAAGCCAAACACCTTGGAAACGGAAATGTTGTTGAAGAATATACAGTCTTGGATTCCAAAAATATCTCACTTCCTCTTGCCCGTGGCACAGTTCTGTTGACAAAACATGGAGGTTCATTGAAAATAAATCAATGGTTTTGGTACCAAGAAAACAAAGTGTCTATGAAATGAATTCTAATTACCTATTCTGCAGACAATTGACTGGTGCTCCAGAAATATGTTACAGTCAGATTGTTAAACTAGGGATTTTGTGAAATTACTGAAATGTTTAGGGATTTCACAAAATCCCTAGTTTCACAATCAGTGTAGTAATAGTTAACAAGCTTGTGATGCTAACCATTACTACTGGAATGAGTTTGATCCTCACTGGGTGCCCCACTATATATCAAGTATATTCTCCTTAAGTATTTACAAATTTGACTGTGTATATATAGCTTTGAAATTAGAAGAGAGACGAAGAGGGTGTGTGCTGCCTCTATGTAATAATAATAACAACTATGGCAATGTGCTCTTCAATATGTCTCTATTCATAAAATACAATAAAAACCTTTGGTAATTGCTTCTTCACCATTTTGGCTTACAAATAAGCGTAAAGTATACAATGGTTGCATAATACCAGCCATGACTTACGGATGCAAAAGATGGAAATTAACAAAACAAACTGTGCAATTCTAAGCTGGTTCTCAGTGAGCTATGGAAAGAGCAATGTTAGGGATAACTCTAAGAGATAGAAAAAGATCAATATGGATCAGAGGGAGGAATAGAGTAGAAAGATATTATACAAATAATTAAGTAACAAAAATGGAGATGGGCTGGTCACCTAGCAAGAATAGGTAACAATAGATGGAGCAAAAGACTAACCGATTGGTCTTTTCCTAGTGCGTTTCCTGTCCCACCAGACAATAGATAGAGGGATGAGATAGAAATGTTTGCTGGTAAGACATGGCAGAGATTAGCACAATCGAGGTCATCATGGAAGGAGATAGGAAAGGCTTTGTCCAGCAATGGACTCATAATGGCTGATGATGACGATATCGCAAAGTCGATATCTGTGAATCTGTAGATGCCTGTACATATGTATTTCCATTTGCGTGGACAAGAAGAAGAAAGCAGCAATATATTATAAAAAAGATGGAAACCACTCCTATTCCACCCACCAAAACCAACCAGATGTAATTCTCACCCACTGTTTGACCCAACATGTAGCATAAAAACAGCAAAAATGATAATAACCATAGAGGTAAAAAAGAATTTTCTCTTATTAGGAATTTGTCTCAAGATATTACATTCCGGAAAGAAATAGTAGCCATTGTTGCTGAATGAACGTTCTCTTTAGAAATACTATTTTAAGGTAGGTGTGTGCGCGTGTAATGGCATATGAAAGGCTAGGGGCGGTCTGTGGGTCAATAATAAGATTACTAACCATGGCAACTCAACCTCAACGGCTGTCTTCTTCGCGAGCATGGCTTGGTATCGGACTTTCCCATGATTTGATTGTGAGGCTGGGTATAAAAATTGATCTTCTCTTTCTTCTTCTCTCTCTCTTTCTGTCTTATTTCCTCAATTCTTCTTCATTTCTTTTTCATTCTTTCTTTTAATTTCGTTTTTGTATTCTTTCATTCTCTTTTTGTTTCTTTCATAAACTTTCATTTCTTACATTCGGCCTTGAATGAGAAATTTGAAGAAGAAAACTTCCTCTTTGTTTTCTTGTGTTATTACATTCTTTATTCATTTGTCTTTTTTTATTTCCTTCATTTTTTTCATTTTCTTTGTACCCTGCCACTCTTTCTTTTTCTTCTTATGTTCTTTATTTCACTTTGAATGAAAAAAAGGAAAAAAGAATGGTTTCCTTTGTAGCCTTCATTCTTACTTCCATCCTATCACTTTTATTTCCTTCTTCTTCCCTTTCATCTTTCCTTCCCTACATTCTTCTTCTCTTCTTTTAATTTCTCCTTCAATTCTTCTTATTTTTCTTTCATTTTTCTTTCCTTCCATTCTTCTCTTTATTTCTCATCTATTCTTCCTTATTTTCATTTCTTTCCTTCCTTCCTTTTCTCCATTCTCCTTTGAATTTCATTCTTTTCAATCTGCTCACCCTCTTCCTGTTTTCTCCTTTTTCTCCCTTTTCTCCCCTTCATATATTCTTTCATTTCTCATTCCCCTTTTTTAAAATTTCATTCTCCTTTTTGTTTTCTGTCTTTCTCTCCCCCTTTTCCTTCCATTCTCTTTCTGTCTTTCTTTCCCTTCCATTTGCCCCCCCCCTTTCACTCTTTCATTTACTTTTGCTCTCTTCCATCCACTAGATTAATATCTGTCAGAAAATGCTTCTCAATTATTCTATCCCGACCCCAACCCAGACTCTCCATCCCCTGCACCTCTTCTGCAACTCACTATAGGAATCTTACAAGAATCTATGCAACCCCATTGTCCCGATGCATGGCATCATCTTCTAATATATACAAAAGAGATAGATTTTCTTCAAAGAGCACCTAGGGAGCTGTCGCAGCCTACGATTGCAAACAGAAACTCCAGGAATGATAATCATTGTAGATATGTTAAAGATGTTGACATCAGTTTTGTGAATAATAATTAGCCTTATTCTATCAATGGTATTATGGGGTTGCTACACACCCCTACTTACAAAATCACAACTCTTATTTTTGTTAGGCCACATTGTTGAATATATTAAATTTATAGATGGCATGTCACAAAAGGACACATAGTAGAAACTTGAAATGTTGCGCACACACTACCCTCAATGAGTAGGGAAAATTTTTTTTTTTGTTGAAAATCCCCCCCCAGGTTTTAAGAGGGGGTTCAATATGCAATATAAGTTTGTGCCCGCTTGTCTTTTAAAGATTCAGACCGTTTTTAGTTATCACAGCAAAAGGTGAGAGAAATAACTTATTCATTGATAACCCCTTTGCCCAACTTTTTAATTGATCCCTCCCAACACAGCATATATGGATGTGATTCATAATTTCCCTTGAAATACTAGTTTTAATTCTTTTCATTTTTAAGGATTTTTGTATGAGGGATAGGTGAGTGGGAGTGTTTAAAGGTTAAATCCACCATCTTTGACATGCATTTCAGCTTTGATAAAATAATGAAACAAAATTAAATAAAAAGGACATTTTTATCTCCTTCATTTAAACAATTCAACTTAATTTCGGTTCAATTTTTAATTTCTTTTCAGATTGTTTTTACTTGAAAACACTTTAAATGTTTCCTCTAATTTTTAGATAAAAATCTAGCCACACACCAATAAGATAAGAGAAAATGGTAGTCAAAACAAATAATAAAGAAGGAAACTGTTTTCTATAAAAATAAAATTTGAATTTATACAAACAGAAATCAAAATAAAATGGAGAAACCCTTAAAAGAAAAACAAAATAAGATAAAGCAAATTTAGCCACTTACTTTTTAAAATAGAAAAGACATCATCTCAAATTCTATACCAGGAAGAATTTAATATGTTTATGATTTATATATAAATCTAACCAAATGAAAACAACACGTAGAAATAAAATAAATATATGAAACAAAAATTAACAATAAATAAGCAAAAAAATATTCTCAAAAATATAAAAATCTAGCATTCCAAGGGAAGTAATGAATCACTGCGACCCATATATGCTGTGTTGGGGGTGATCAATTAAAAAGTTGGACAAAGGAGTGATCAATGAATAAGTTACTTCTCTCAACAGTTTTTTAAGTTTTTAATATTAAAAGAAAATGCAACATAGGTTTCTTCAGTCATTCTGGCTGGCTTGTTGGCTTATATATATATATATATAAGCCAACATGTGTGTGTGTGTCATGCATACAGTCTGTGCTAGTGGGCTGAAATTTTAAACATTTACTCCTTATTTTTTAAAAATTTTGCCCAAACTAAAAAAAGGTTTTTTCTAGACTTAATAAGTTTTTAGGGGGGCGGGAATTTACGATGTAAGTTTATGCTAAATTGGTCCCTTAGGATTATTTATGTATGTGAATGTTGTTATACACAAACTATGACTTTCAATGGGTACTATACGAGTATTGATATATTTTATATTATTCTTTTTTATCTCCTCATATTTATTTGGATAATATATAAGATACATCATAATACAAATATATATTATTATAATTTAAGAAAATACAGGAATACATCCTGTAGTCCAGCCTCCAGTTGTTCATCCTTCTTTTAACTCTTAAATTCATATAAAAGATTTCAAATGTTAAATCATGGGGAATAATTTCTGATCAGTTACTTCCCTTTCACTGTGTTTAAGTGGTTTCAAGTGGTTTATGAATTAAAGTGTTAATCTGACTAAAATTTGAGATAAATTACGAGAAGACGCTTGGGGACACTTAAAATTCCTGGCAGTGCCAAATTATGCCCCTGGGCACAAACAGATGGTGTTATATGGACCGGACAGACATTCAGAATATCCACTAAAGTATAAGATGTCTCATATTTTAGTGCTGACTCAACTTCTGTTATATGTTATTCTACACAGAAATGTTTAATGATATAAATTTCATTTCATTTAATGGTCTTGTTCAATTTGTTATTTGTTTCTGTTTCAAATGAGCCATAGTACTTAAATATATGGTAGGTGTAGAAGTTGGTTAGAAGTGTTTTTATAGAGTCATTGCTTCTCATATTTTACAACAACACAGAAATGATTGAAAAGAATTCCTGGATCCATCCCAAAATTGAATCGATTCTTCCGTAGCCCATGACCCACTGTTCCACAAAATATCATTGACTATCTGCACAATAGTTCCCAAAGTTCTCAATGAATTTCAGACAAATATGAGCGATTTCTATATTTCGGACTATTGTCTTAATATAAGAAAAAATATCTCTCAACTGAAAAAATTTCTTGATCCACCCCCAAATTTAGTCAATTCTTCCATTCCCCATGGCCCAACATTCCACAAAATGTCATTGAAATTCATTGAGAACTTTGGGAGATAATGTGTAAACAATCAGACAAACATAAAATACATATACCTCTTCCAACTTTGTTGGCACCTAAATTGTTAACTTTGCCAAGTTTTTGAGGACAATTTCGTAAATTTGACTTTATAGTCCTTCAAAAAACACAAAGGGAGAAGAGTCCATGCTAGAAGGTTGATATTCCGAGATGAAATGATCAGTATGGCACAAGGTTTATGTTGATCAAAAATTATTATTATCTAATTTGCATATGATGAAGTCATGAGGCGGGGGCCATCTTGATTCATTGAAGTTGTACTAAAAATTCTAAAATCCCTCAGTACATTTCTTTGTTATCTCCTTGTGTATTGTATTTCACTAGTTTTTAGTTATTGCTGCATTTTAGTCAACAAATAGGCATTTACTCACTGAGTACAATCTCAGAAACAAAGAAGTCGAATTTGAATAGAACAACCGCAGTATTTTGCCAATATCCAGTATCACCCATAAATAAGTACACCCCTACCACTTTTAATAGAAAGTTAATTGTCTTCTAAACCAAACATAGCAGGATTTTATTATTTCTAGTGGAACATTACACAGTCAAAATGGATATTATCAGATATTATTTATGACCAAACTCTACAGCATTGGAACTCAAAACACATTTTTGGCAACAAAGTTCGAAAGCTGTGGAGTTTGGTCATAAATAATATCTGATAATATCCGTTTTGATTGTGTAATGTTCCACTAGAAATAATAAAATCCTGCTATATTTGGTTTAGAAGAAAATTAACTTTCTATAACATAGTGGTAGGGGTGTACTTATTTATGGGCGATACTGTACATAACCAGCCAGACCCACTTAAAAACTGAAGAAACCTATGTTGACAGTTTTGGTAAATGGTTTCCAATAACGCCTATTGTAGTGGATGTAAAAATCCAAGAGGAGGTAATATTGTGAAACAAACTGAAACATGTTCCAAAAATACAGACATATAATTAACAGGCTAATCTGTAATATTCATTTATAAGTTTCTTTAGCAGGATTTAAATCTTTATAGTCAGCCATATTTGGTTTAGAATAAAATTAAATTTCTATAAAATAGTGGTAGAAGTGTACTTATCGCCCATAAATATGCACGCCATCTATTGGTCATATGCACAGCAGATTTCTAGTGATATTTTTGTATATATTATCTACTAAATGTAAGTGGGGAGGTGTTGCCATACAGGTGATGGTCGTGCCTAAGGGGTTAATAACGTTAAATAAAACTTTTCCATGTGATTAAATCCTAATCACCTGCTCAATAGATTTTATTGTAAGGTCTAGATTCTGCATCTTTACACCAGATAATCCTTCACTTGGATGAAGAAATACGTTTTCTTGATGACTGACACGTGAACTTTATCGATCGGCGATCGGGATGAGGATCAATGTTTGAAATCTTGTAGGCAAATAGCATCTATGGGGATTAAGTGAAAATAATTTGTTTCCAGTGAATCTTATGCAGCAGGAGATTGCGTCGGATTATCACAATATTCCGGTTTGATTGAAACACTATTTGATAGGTTATTGATTTACCAGTGAGGCTGATCAAGATTATTTTTCCGATCTATAGAAGACCTTCACTAATTCGGCACCATTGAAACCGGAGTGCCGGATTAGTGAATAGCTAACCACATCATTATACTTTCAACTCTTAAATTCATTAAAAAAAAAATCAAAGGGAATAACTTCCAATCAAAGATTTGAATTAAGTTACTTCCCTGCACTTTTGTGAATTGAATTTTTTAAAAAATAACACTTTTTAGGTAAATATTTTTAAGTATCATGAGTTATTCCCCTTAGGCAGAGGAGTTCTTATCCACTTCCATTAGGGGCGCTGTTTTACGTTCTGGTGAACAGACAGCCATTTTATTATTGTTTTTAGTAGTAGATAAAGGAGCTTGAGAAGCCACGTGTGTGTGTTGTTACCACAGTCATTATTTGAATAAAGGACCTGTAAGTACATCTTCTGTAAGCTTGGTTTAATGACAGATATTACCAAAGTGTGTTCCATTTAAAAAAAAAATTCTATTCATTGAAGAGTTCCACTGCGTTTAGGAACAGTTTCAAGCAGTTCCTGAATTTAAAAGTTAAAATATCATATAAATCAGTACAAAGGGCTTTCGGGTGCGTTTTTGATGGCATTCGTGTTACGTCAATTTAAATCACGATGGCATGTATCTTTATTTTGTAACTTTTTTCCAAAACATAATGGTTTCCAACCGATTTTTTTTTCCCCGCCCTAGGTAAGCTATTTTTTTGTTGATATCAAATGGCTGTATACTTTCTGGACAGACCTTGTAGATGTTCATCCTATCCCTATATCCATATATATAAGAACTGTCTGTCACACTAGGGAAACTACCTAAACATGGATGCAGCCCATCCAGGTTTCTTCCGGGTTGCCAATTTAGCCATATTTCTGCTAAATCAGGCTGATTTTTTTTCCAATTTAGTTGTTCAATCAACTATTGTAGATTTTTATCATTTTACTTTTATTAAACAGCAGAAGAAATTAATAAAAATTAAATCTGTTAATAAGTCTTGTATATGGTTATTGTATTTGATAAATGAGTATATACGATTATAGACATTTTTTAAAGCCCATTTATGTTATCTACGTCTAAATTTTAGAAGACAGTGTTGCCAAGTATGGTTTGTGATTTATAACTAGAACTGATTTTTCCTTTATTCGGTCTAATTTGCCAACAAAGTGGGCATGCAGAGGCCTGCACGCCCCCTCACACCTAACAATCATTAGGTACACCCATGGCACAACCCTACCAAATTTGGACCTAGGAGAAGGTTTTTAAAGTAAAACATTTTGGACTTTTGGAAGAAAATTTGTGCCTACCCTGATGATAATGATCTGATTTCTATCTATTTCTATATAATACGAAAAGTCTGATTATGCATACCACATTTGGTTGGGTGAATCAATGGACCTAGGGGAAGGTTTTAAAGTAAAAGAAATCTTTTGATTTTTTTATCCCTCCAGATATTTAAATTAAATGTGATCCAAGAGTTCATGATGGTGATGATTTTTAAAATAAAGTATGATTCAATAATCAGGTAAAAAAACTAGGCCTTCCGCAGTAACTAGCTGAAAATTGAATTGCATTATCAATATATCTCACTTTTTTTTCATGAATAATTTATCATGGGAAATAAATCCTGATTGAAAGTATCCCCCCTTGACCATCAGGGGAATTTAAAAATGTTTGTTTCCATTCCATTCAATTCACAGAACAGTTCAATGAATAGAATTAAAAATGATGGAAGAGTTCCACTGTCAATACAAGCAGTTACAAGCGGTCCATGAATTTAAGAGCTAAGTAGTCTATTATGAGTTGTAGTAGTAGTAGTAGTAATGCTAGTGGTAATAAGATTCCTTTGTTAGTCAATGGTACAGAAGCTATGATGATACTCCCAGCTAGGAATCATTTATATATCCAGATCCACCTCCAATAAAGTTTGCCGACCTTTTCAATAGAAAATAAAAGAGAAGATACATTCAAATTCTGATTTAGAGTCCTTGAAAATGTGACAACGAAAACAAAGGCAAAAGCAATTCTTCCAAATCTGGATCTAAATCCAGTTCCAAGCTTTCTGGTTTTTACGAGCGACTACTTTCGGTGTTCGGCATTGATTAACAAATGAAAATTTTTCTTGAGTCGCTGGGATTAAATGTATTAGATTTAAAACAACAGATAAAAGACCATACACAAAGATTTCACTTCTCCACCCCCCACCTTGTTTCAGAATCACATTGTACATTCACAAATTTATTTGTATATTTTTGTATACTTTTATTTCTTGTATTTCCACTGATAAGCCCTTTGCTTCAAGGTTGATATCTATCAAATGCAAGTTTTAAAAAAAACTATGTATCTATTCTAATATTAAGCTTATGCTGTCAGTTGCAAATTTTCATTTTGGAGAATAAACTTAATCCAACCTCCATGATATTTTCTCTTATCAAGCTAAACCTACTCCGAATCCAACCGAATCTTATTCTATCTTGTCAGGTTAAAGCTGCTGTAATAATCTACTTATATAATGAACAGTGTGATTCTCTCGGTTCTCTGGCAGTAACCATGGACTCTTCCACTTAAAGATAACAAGTTTGCTGATAAAAATATCTCCTACCCACCATTTTTAAACAAATGACTCTCCTAAGTAAAATCATTTCATTGAGAAAGTAACTAACAAACTTATCTAATAGAATTCAAATACAGGTAGTCCTCACTTTTAGGAAGATCGCTTTATGACACTTTTTTTCACTTCTCGTCTTTTTTTCAAAAGAGCATTCAGCTTTTGTTTTGCAGCAAGCTTTTATAGAGGCAGTGCACACCCTCTTCCTCACCCCAATCTCCTGTAGTTCCCACCACCATAACTCAACCCGGCATACCATCCTAATTATGTTTTAGGTCTGGGGACGCTCAAAGATTTTCCCCATATTAATTAATGGTAAGTGCTTCTTCGCTTTACACCATTTAGGCTTAAGAAAGGTTTTTATAGGGATGCTCTACTTCTGAATAGTGCAGGATACCTGTATATCCATGAATTTTATAATAATAATAATAGATCTGTTTAGTCAAATAATAGAAACCGTCATTCATTTATCACCTTTTTTGCCAATTTTTTAATTGATCACCCCCAACAAAGCATAAGTTACTTCTCTCACTTTTTGTTGGGCAGTGATCACTAAAAAATCTGAATTTTCAAAAATCAAGCATAAATGCTGCCACACACACAAACTAAGGGACTAATTTAGCATTAACTTACATTGTAAATTTAACACCCCCACTAAAAACTGATTGTGGTGGGGGGATTTAAAAAAATTAAAAAGTTTTTTCTAGACATAATAAGGAGTAAGTTTTCAGCCCTTTAGCTCCATTGCTACAGCCTATACGCATGATGCATACATAGCATCACAGCCAGCCTGACAGGTTTCTTCAGTTTTGAAATATTGACAGCTTTGCTTTTGTTGCCAGGAGAGTGATACTTCATGTGATTAAAAATGTGCAAATGAATAAGAAAAACAATTGCATATTCACCCGATGTCCAATTGGAAATAAGTAGATTTCAAATTATCATATCCTGGTCGCAAAAGCAAAGTTTTAAGGGAATAATTGACATTTTCTATACTTTTTAAACATAATCAATCAAAACATAACACTTATTACCCAGGAACAAACAAAAAGTTTTAAAAAGTTGCACAGTGTAATAGGATCTTCAGTCAAGACAATAGAATAGAGTTTGGCATTGAGATGTGTGCAATGCTGGTGATGACACAAGGGAAAACGAGAAACAACAGAAGGAATTGACTTACCCAACCAGGAAATCATCAGAGCGCTCAATGTGAAAGAAAATTACAAGTACCTGGGTATTTTGGAACCAGATACAATCAAGCAAAGTGAAAGTGAAAGTAGGCAAAGAATATCTCAGAAAAACAGGAAATATGCTAGAAACCAAACTCTGCAGCAGAAACCTGATCAAAGGAATAAATACTTGGACAGTCTCGATTTTGAGATACATAAAGGCTAAGATAGACTAGCATTCCAAGGGAAATTATGAATTGCCACCACTTCACAGTTTCGTAAGACACAATGTATCTATAAAGTAATAGTCCGGTTTAACATTCTAAATAGAAACACCCACCCAACCTTAAAAAATTAACTTTTTCCCAAAACTAACAAATTTCCGGCAGAAACAAAGGTCTTATTTTCTTCTTATAAAAACAGTGATATAAACTTTGTTGTGAACTAAACCAAATCTTGACCAATGAATTTGATAACATAACTAGCATTCCAAGGGAAATTATGAATCACTGATCAACCCCAACACAGCATATATGGGTAGCAATTAAAAAGTTAGAAAATGATCAATGAATAAGTTACATCTCTTGTCTTTTGTTGGCCCTAAAAATGGTCTTAATTTTCAAAAAACAAGCGGGCACAAACTAGTGACCAATTTAGCATAAACTTACATTGCATATTGAAACCCCTCTAAAAACCTATTATGGGGGGATTTTCAATAATGAGTAGGAAAAATATTTTTGTTTGTTTGAGGGGAGTGTGTATGCAAAATTTCAAGTTTCTACTATGAATGGTTAGGGCTAGGCGAAGTCTGGATACATAGATAGATAGATAGGTATAAATGTCAAAACAGATAAATAACCTAAACCCAACAATAAACCAGTATTGTGGGTAGTGATGATTGAATTTGCTATTCTGTGTCCTTTTAGACTGTGGAGATAAAGACGGGACGATCAACTACACAGTAAGCGAATACAGCAAATTAGCCCAGAAAGAGTTCAAGAACAGACATGACTGGGTGGGGAAGGTGATCCACTAAGAACTGTGCAAGTGACTGAGTTTCAACAATAGAAACCAGATTCAAAACATTTGAAATGTGAAAACACATAAAATCCTCTGGGACTTTGAGATTCAAATGGATCACACAATCAATGCCAGAATACCAGAATTCACTCTAGTTGTAGTGAACACAAAGAACAGAATGTGTCAGATCGCAGATTTCACTGTTCTGGCAGACCAGATTATAACTAAAAGAAAGCGAAAAGCTAGATAAGTATGGAACACGAAGGTGACATGGTTGGACCCCTGTAAACAGTCCCAAAGAACTGGAAATCTGGGGAAGAATTGAGACCATTCGGACAACCTCAGTATTCTAGCTGATATTAGTACTGGAGTATGGAGATCAAGTGACAACAAGTCTCCTCAAATGAAAGCCACCTGATACAGCTGGTGTGAAAACTAATATAATAATATAGAATACTGAGGAGAGTCCTAGGGCACCAAAGAGACTTGCTGTCATTTGATCTCCAGCGAGAGCCACCGGATGCAACTGGTGTGAAAACTAATATATCAATAATAATCTAGAATACTTAGGAGAGTGCTGGAGGACTTAGGAGACTTGCTGACTTTTGATTTCTATTGAGAAATATCTTCTGTTGTGAAAAGTCAATGAGTACAAAATGATGATGATGATGATAAAAAGTTATCATGTGATTGATTCTTTGACATGTGATTGGCAGGTTTTCTTGACTCTCGATTTTCCACTTAAAATGATCCATTGTACACGACTTTGAAACAAATGCCTTTCCAGTGATTGATGGCATTATTATAGATTAGCATTTGGGTTAAGGCTCGTCTAATTCATCTTTAACCCTTGGTTCCTTGCGGTAAACCAAAGACTGTTGGCCAGCTGTTGTGATGTATAAACCCACTAACAGGCCTGAACAGAAGGGGAGCAGTTTGACCAGTTGGTATAGGCCGACAATTTTAAGGGGCCTACTCCCCCTGGTAGAGTCAAAGCCTGGACCCTTTGGTAAAGAATATTGATATTATGAAGAGAGTCAAAGGGGGACCCTTTAGCACAAAATATTAATACAAATTCCAAAAAATATTCAAAGATTAATATTTTATAGTTAAATACAGAATGAACATGAATGTACTATATTGTATTTACAATATTGTGATAAGAAGCAGTACTCACTGCTTCTTAAGACAATACAGTACAGTACTGTAATATATATTTTTTGAATAAAATTGCTTGCCATTAACTTATTTATAAATCATTTGCTTGAGGTAGAAGTGACGCCTAAACCCAGTGTCTTAAGAGCTGACCAACAAACTTAAATTTTCCTAATATGAATTTAAATGTTAAGAGTAAATATAAAGGAAAATAACTACTGATGAAAGTTAAGCATAAAACAGGGTATTTCTCATTCTATATGTGATAATAAATTTTAGAAACTTTATTTCTACCACCAGAGAGTTCCATTAAGAGTCGTATCAAGCGGTCTATGAATTTAAGAGTTAATAGTTGTATCCAGTAAATTCTTCCCGATATTTACAACCAGTGATGCTAACCAATTTTTAATTCAGAAGCAGAGGCGTAGCTAGGTAGGTGGCAAGGAGTTGGGGTATTTGAAAACAGCCCCCCCCCCTTAATGGAGGGAGCACCCAAAACCTTTTAAAAGTAGTTGTTCTTCACCTACTGCATTTCTACAATAACAATCTAAACTTTGTATCCACACAGTATATATCAAATATATTCTGCATCAGTATTTACAGATTAGTTTGACACAAGGCCATAGTAGGGT
>VCCN01002627.1:1882126-1892814 GCA_006491835.1 Architeuthis dux
TATTTTCAAAAGACTAACCGGCTAAAAACATTTTCTGTGTGTACTAATGGGACTCACAGAAATATCACGGGGATATGTGGTGTGGTTCCTGAGTTATGGTGTCACAATAATTCACCAAATGTCTGTCCGTAAGATCGATAATCTTAGTAGTATGTAAATGGCCAGCAGTGGGAATGGCGTTCCCTCACTGTTACACATTCAAGTTTATCAGGTTCTTTTGTTCTGTTTGTATGTTTCTTTCTTTTGTTTTTCTTAAAATTCCATTTGCAAAATGTTTATTGACTTTAAATTCAAACTCCATCGATGCCGGTCCCCAACCCCATAAAAGAAATCCCCTCACTACAGCAAACATCAACAACATTCGCATTATACACGAGTAAATACGATGAGAGAAAATTCTGTGAATTCGGCTCAAATTGTCGAGAGTGAAATAGATTTGTACTTTCATTTTTTCAAAACTCCTATTGAAACTATTTTCAATACTCTTATAGAAACAAATAAAAAGTACAAATCCATTTTTCTCTCTCGACAACTTGACACAAATTCACCGATCTTTTCTCGTATTATACACAAGTCTTAATGAGGCCTTGGCCAAAAATATTTAAAAGCTGTGTACTATTTTCAGGTTCTATGGCCCCCGCTGTCAAACAACGATACAACATGAACAGATAGAAATTCATTCATTATTATTTCAGTCTGTCTATGACCCCCTTCAGATGTGCAAGTCCCCTAAGGATACCATATGGTCCTCGTTGAGAATGGATACCCTAAGTAATCGTCTCTTTAAATACAAACTGAAATAAATGTAACAATTGCTAATACTACTAATAAACAGAACGAAGGACAGGAAATGTTTTTACAAATACAAACAAACATTTTGGATACATAATACAAAGGTGAAAAGAAACGTATTATGTGTTAGTGCAAACTTTCTTGAATAATCCATTTTAAAATAAAAAGCCAAAAACGCAGACTGGGCTTTAAAACCCAGATCTGTGTTTTCCGATATCTATGTTGGAAACCTTGCTAACAATATACACAATTAAAAGGCAGGAAACGTATTATACAAAGATAAAAAAGGATTACACACTTACCTTTCACCGTAAGATTTGCTTTAGACATCTTGATGTCCATGTCCAGCACCACCATGCAAGTGTAAACGCCAGCATCGTCGAAACTTGCCGATTTTATTGTAATGTTTGTCATCAAATCATTTGTTTTGTATTTTTCTGTGTTTGTCAAATTGAGTATGTAATCATTGTGTTTCCATCTGATTTCAAATCGTTTGTGTTTCTGTATGTTGGGGATACATGCGAATTCAGCGTCCTCGCCAACGCTGACCACTCGGTTTTCCATATCACTGTCTAAGTTTACATAAGCTGAAAAGAAAAAGAAACGAGCGTTATGATTTGGTAAAGAGAAAAAGTGTGTCCTAAAAATAAAGTCTGGAGGGAGGAGAAAAAACCCCAATATTTTCGTCTGTTTTCGTGCAATATCAAACAATAGAAATACGTACGTGCAATGTTCGAACCCCTAATTATAGGATAAAAAATTGGTCCCAAAAAGTCGAAAATTACACGAGCTATGCTTTTGAAACAGTAAATATTTTGGACCTAGGCTGGGCCTGTAGACTCGTTGCCTACGATTTGGGCCTAGGCTAGGCAGCCGATGTCAACAAATTATTTTATATGAAACAAGACTAAATATATGTTATTACAAATGGTTTTCCTTACTGTATCCCATTATATGATAGGTTATTTTATGCTATTATTGGTATACGACTAATAAAATGGTCGAGTTGAAACGTAAATAAAACTTGGCCAAGTAGCGGCCATTTGCATTGCGTACCGTATACACCAAGGGAAAACGTTTGAATTCCAAACATTCAAACTACTGTACATGTTACCAATAATAGATTCGACACATTACACGGAGTATATGATTTGTTGGTCGAACATTATACAAACATATACAGTATTAAGTGAAAAATATGTGCATTAGTATTAACTCTCATAGCACTGCCGACTCGATAAAGTAGCCCAAAACACTACACGGGCGATATATCGGCCTAAAAAGGCCAGCCGGACCAGCTTAACAACTGAAGTAATCTTTGGTGATATTTTTGGTTGACGGTAGTGTTTTTTGCTATATGGTAAAAAACGTCACTTTTATGAAAAAATGATGAAAATATTTGACCCTGAGATTGGTCTTTGAAATGAACCCCAGCGTACATGATTAGGATAGAAACTTAAAGAAGGCCAAAGGGATACAGCGGCGAAAACGTTGTGGCAAAAAAAAAAGATGAAGATACTAGTCCGATTAAATCAATAAATTATAATTACTCATCTAAAAAGATTTACGTTCGAGATGCTTAAAGAACACAACTATTTATCATTCAAGTCACGATTCTTGGGGCTAAACTTCGATTTGTGCCAACTAATAATATATATCGAAGGGGGGGGGATTGTCTTTCTTTGTATAATAATGTCGGATACTCCCTATCCTATTGTACACCATATATATAGTTCACGTTCACACCGCCTGAAGATAAGATCAGAAACCGGTAAAGGCTACATTGTCAGGAGATTTTCATTTCTTTCTTTTTTACCTGTGTTGACCTTGTTGCTTTGACGTTAACGTAGGCTCCGATGTACAGACTTTGTTTCTATATAGTTTTCTTATTTTGTTGGCGCCATAATTATGCTTGAACAACGACCAAATGTTCTCCTCTCAAACTTGGCAACAAAAACAAAAGAGAGGAAAGGTTACACGAGGGATGAACTCCCTCAACGTTACTCTTCAACTCGAAATCCAGCGGACGTCTAGAAGAAGAAGAACTATTTTACTTCCGACTATCATCTCAAGAGAGTAATCAAGCGTATGCATACCACACGCACGGATTGCACTAAAAAACAACAACACGTGTTTGCCTATAATGTGATAGAAAGTGAAAGTAGATAAGTTTTTGGAGCTGATTCCCGTATTTGTTTTATTCAATTGATTTCTTTCTCTGACTTGAGTTTATTTATTTTTTAAAAACTGATCCCCATGTTACGTCCAAACCTATTATCCTGGATGAATCTGTATCAGATAGAGACATTTAAAAAAACAGGTGACGATTTATATTATGTGACTAACCAGACCTGACCAACGTCTGATGGCAGCATGCCGTCTTGGGGGTGATCAATTAAAACATTGGAAAAACGGGTGATCAATGAATAAGTCAATCATCTCTGCCCAACAAAAGTCGAGAGAAGTAAAACATGTCTGAATTTTTAAAAAGCAAGCTTGAACACAGCCGGACACAAACTAAGGGATCAATTTAGCATAAACTTACATTGCAAATTGAACCCCTTCTAAAAACCTATTTAGGGGGGAAGATTTTCAAAAATTATAAAAACAACGTTTTTTTTACTTATTATTATGTATAGAAAAAGATTTTTTGGCGAACCCAATATTTTTAGTGAGAAGGAGAAAAAAGGAAGAGAACAACCCCAAAAAGAAAGTCGTGAGAGAGAGGGGGGAGGGGCGAAAGGGTTAGGTAAAGTGCAGGGTCTTAGCTTGGCAGGTGGACGAAAGATTTATTCAGAGACCGATGGCTGCTAGAGGGAAGGGGTAGCATGAAACAAATGTTCAAGAAGCACTTTATTTTCTCTATTTCTTCTTTAAATCCTTCGTTTTTTCTTCTTTTTCTACTTCGTCTTCTTTGTTTCCCTTCATGTTCTCTACATCCCTTTTCTCCCTAGTTTCCTTTCGCCAACGCTTTGTTCGTTCCCTCTGTTTTTCCAAGTAATCATTGTCCGAGTGGTAATGAAGTTGCCGGACTGACGAGTACGATCTCGCTCGTGTGTACCTGACGCGACTAACAAATCAGCGACTGTGTTTTGTGCGCGACTACGTACACACACACACACACCGGTGCTGGCATTCGAGGCCGATAAATCTGGCAGGAGACCAGAAAATCCAGGTAAAATTGGAATCAAATGCAGCGTGAAGAACTGCGTCACTGTGTCTGGGGTGTAGAAGGGGTAAGGGGTCAGGGCGTGGTGGGAAAAGTTACAGCAAACGGGGGTAGGGGTAGGCATTTCTTGGAGGAGGAGGAAAAAGTGATGTCCTTAGAAAGGGAAGAACCGAAAAGGCATTATGTTGTGAATGTAATGTAGATGTTGGCAAATGTAGAGGGGGGGGGTGATCTATTGAAGGGTGAAGGGGGTAAAGAATGGGGTAGATTGAGGGCGGTGGGTGCTTTGTGATGATGATGATGGTGGTGATAAAAAGTGAGAGAATATTGGAAGGAATACAGAAAGAGAAAGGGACGATGTGAGAGAAATGAATATAGAGAAATGAAAGAAAAGAAGAAAGAGGCATGAAATAAAGGAGAAAGAAAGAAAGCAAAAGAAAGAGGGAAGGAAACGAAAGACGAAGAAGAGAAGTAAAGAGAGAAGAGAAAGAAAGAGAGAACAAAAACGGAATGAAAGATGGAGGGGAAAGTAAAGAGGAAAGAAAAAAAACGGGGAAGAAGGAAATAGAAAGAAAGAGTAAGAAGGAGGGAAATTAAGAAAAACAGGGAAGGGGGAAAGGAAGAAAGAGAGGAGGGAGGAAAAGAAAGAGTAAGAAAGAAGCAGCGCAGGAAAGATAAAAATGAGAGGAGAGGGGGGGAGAAAGACCAACTGGAAAATGACTGATAAACAATGAGAGAAAAAAGAAAGATGGAATTGAAAGGCGAACAATATATATATTGAATAATATATATATATATATATATATAATCTGTGAGTGCGAGAAAGAGGAAAGAAAGACAAACTGGAGGGAGAGGAAAACAGAGGAGGGAGAAAAAAGAAATGGAGGGAAAATGATGTGGAAGAGGGGTGGAAAGAAAAAGTGAAAGAATGAGGCAAAAGATGGAAGGGAGGAAAAAGAGAAAAAAGAAAAGACAGGAAAAGAGAAAGAAAGAAGCGAAAGGTGAAAACAGAGGAAGAAAGAGAAAAGGCATAAAAAGAAAGAAAAAGAAAGAGAAAAAGAAAGAGAAAAATAAAGAGAGAAGAAAGAAAATATAGCAAATGAAACAAAAAGTCAAATTACTTCTTTTTTTGTCTCTTTTTTTCTTTTTTTTTGCTCATTTTGTTAATCTATCGAATAAAAATAACATATGGAACTGAACTACGAACAATCAAGTCGAAGGAAGTAAAGAAAGAAAGAAAAAAGTGAAGATGATTAGGATGTTGGTCAGCTTACGTGAGATGAAGTGAGGCGAGGTCAGAGGAACTTGATATGTGTCATTTGCAAGGGAGGAAAACCTCACCCCACCTCATCCACACCTCTTCACCCTTAAACAAATAAAAGCAGCAAATGTAACGCAAGTGATTCGGAGTAGACGGACATTAGTAGCTTTAGCGAATTACTACCGATAGTATTGCGTCTCTAAACCTATTGTGAGTACAATATTTACAGTGGCAATGGTTCGAGGCTGTAGATAAAGACAGTGCCTTACTAAGTGACCGAGAAAATAGTCGAAGTGTTGATAATACAATAACAGTGCATGAGTTGCGTTTAGGTAAAAAGAGTAAGTTTAGCCAGGGCAAGTTTCGCATGACTGAGTAAATGTGAATCCACACAAGATAAAAAACATGCTGGTCTACAAACGATATTCAAAATACCCAACCAGTTTGCATAAGCCTCTATCTGTCAAGGCTAACAATGGATATAGCAGCTATTTTGTTTTCCCATATTCATGAGTGTCTGCTGCCACTTTTCCAGAGGTAGCAAAAGGATATATTCAGAATATATCTTAGAGGAAACTCTGTTCTCTGAAGAAAATGTACACATATAAAAAAAGATGGTACTAAAGTTGGGGTTTCATAGAACAATTGTACGGCACCATTATCCTTTATTGACCTAGGTGAGAAGGTCTGATGGGCAGATGCCCGCCTTCCCCAATCTGACACACATGCCCATATTATTTTTGGACACCAATGTTATAACTGAAGATTGCATATATAACCAAAACAGAACATTGTACTTCTTAGTCAAGAGGCGAGGATTATTTATAGTTTTATAGTTATATAGTTATGCAACCCTAGGTATCCAAAATGTGGCACAAGTTCGGTTTATTTTTCATGCAGCGAGACTGTAGCTATCTCTAGTTATGCCACTGATATGTAAAGATTTGGGAGCCCGGGGTCTTGGCTCTTTGAGGGGCCCCCTCTAACATTTAATGAGATTTGATGAAAAAGGAAAATTTGCAATAAATAGACATGCACTATCACTTAATTGGTGAAAAACAACCCCAAAGGCTGAATTATATTTGTAGATGCATGAATATACAATAACAAGGATATTATTTTGCAAATGTCAGTAGAAATGCTGTAGGCAAATTACTATTTATAAAGATTTGAGGGGGGTGGGGGGTTCAAATAACCCTTCTCCCAGGGTCGAATTAAGACCACAATAGGCCATACTCCACCCATAATTTGGGGGCCCACCAATATATATATCACAGATTATTAAATAGTAAGTCTTCATTTTCTTAAAAAATTCAATATTTATAAAGCTTTTTCAACATGAGATAACCCAGTCAAGCTGCAGTCATCAGAGAATGCGCTGCCCCTCTTTACGCACATGGGATGTGTCTTACAGATAGCACCTTTCCATTGTGCCTAGACAAGGGAATGCAGCAGTGGTCTGTGAGACTATCTTGCTTACCACTGGTTCATGGTGTAACCTATCTGTAGTATCTTGGTGTCCATTTTGCCAACTGTATTGCCAATATGTCCAGTTCAAAAGCTTTTCGCTCATCTACAGACTGCACAGACATAGATCCGACTCGTTATTGTCAAACCCAAGACCACTTTCCTCCATCAACAAATAGAATAGCGTAACAGTACTACAAATCTGAAAAGTAGTTGTTTGAAGCTTCGATAAGTTATCGCATAAGCACTTGCGTCAAAGCAAATAAAGAGAACATTAACGCAATTGAATCTCTTGACATGTCATATTGGCCGACTTCGGATTCCATCTTCAACCCTGCACCATTTCATTTTAGTTTAAAGACATGAAAGTATACAGGTCTGGTTAGTCACTCAATAAAATCCGTCATGTGACTAATGTCTTTTGGCAGCATGCTGTGTTGAGGGGTGATCAATTTAAAAATTGGAAAAGGGGGTGATCAATGAATTCTCTTGTTGGGCAGTGATTACTAAAAAAAAAGGCAAAAGTCTGAATTTTCCCCCCAAAACAAAAATGAATGCTGCTGGGCACAAACTAAATGACCAATTTAGCATAAACCTACATTGTAAATTGAACCCCCACTATAAACCTACTTAGAATCACATGAAACGTTGTGTTGACAACACACACAACCGCTTGGGCAGTGATCACTAAAAAAATATTTGAATTTTCAGAAAAGAAATCATGAATGCATGTGCTGCCAGCCACAAACTAAGGGATCAATTTAGCATAAACTTACATTGCAACTTGAACCCTCCTAAATAGGTTTTTAGTGGGGGGGGGGGTTAAAGAATAAAAAACGTTTTTACTAGACATAAGGGGGTAATTGTATAGATTTTCTGCCCTCTAGCTCCATTGGTGTGGCCTGTACACATGATGCATACATAACCAGCCAGACCAACTTCAAAACTGTCAATATAGATTTCTTCAGTTTTTGTGACAGTTTTAGTTGACAGTTTCTAACGAGTATTGAAAATGATGAAATAGTTTGATCAGAGCCCATCAGATAAGGCAGACAGAGAGTCGTCTGGGGTTGCATTCCAAATGGTACGTTCACTTTGCCACCACTGCCGCTGCATTTGCCATTGGTGTGACCATTATGGCTTTCTGAGTTCAACTGATTGTGTCAAACGCTGAATAGTTGCATGCTGGGAATGTCAATGACTTGCCACTCTGCCTTCTGATTGGCTGAGAGTAATCTAATCAGACGATATTGTTCTGAAGCTGACAGATTTTCCAAGGTTCACCTACTGCGGCCTGTCGGACCAGCAGCCAAATTTATGGCACTGTTGAAAAGAGACAATCGACCATATTGATGGCGGAGCGCAAAGCAAGTGTAAATCAAGAAGACACAGCAATAATCATTGAAGTTTGAATTGCACAGAATGGCGTTTATATCGAATGTGAAATGCCCGATCGGCTGGAAAGATGATTAGTGAGTCGCACTTAGTTATCTCCCTTGTTTTATGCTCGTTATTAATACAAAAGGAGACCGAATCGGGATTGTTTGCTTTCTCTCTGGCGAGAGAAAGATAACTTTCTTTTGACTTTTATCAGAATTGGAGGTGCAGGATGGCCCGGCCCGGGGCGGGTGGGTAACAGCACTGGGTATGGACTTGGCGTGCTGAGTTCAAACTCTGGCTAGGACAATTTGTGTTCACTTTGCACTTGAGAAAAGCATGAGGTCAAGTGAAATCTCTCCCCATCAACTATGGGTAAATTAACGCAGGGTGAAGTGAGTGATACCACTTCGGGTGCTTGTCACATCTAAGATAAATTTCTTATGACATGATCAGGAGGTGCATGGGGAATGGACTCAGTGCAAAGTGAACACAAACTGTTCCAGCCTAATACCCTTTGGAAAGGTATGAATCCATCTCTCCCCCAAACTATGGGTAAAATAGAGGGGACAAGCACCTGAAGTGGCATCACTCACTTGCACCTGCTCTAAGTCTAATTCACATAGCTCTGCTACTTATTCAGCTTGTTTGCGATGTCAGAATGAAAATCTTTTAGTGCATTTTTTACAATAGGGGTATTTTCCAGCGATCCATTTAATTGATGGATATAGGATGAAAATAATTATGAACAAAAGGCTATCTAAATATCATCAATTTAATTTCTAAGGGAATCTTTGAAAATAGATGTCAGAGCTTTAAAATCTGCTATGTATTTTTCAAGTCATCCACAGACTTTTTCTTTTATTAATCATATTGACCAATTATTTTTTGCTAGTTCATAGGTGTATACTAGAAGGGGATAATTGGTTTATTTACTCTTTCTGGAATCTTAAAGCTAGCTTTTTGCAGCAAATTTAAAAAAGAATAAGGAACACACATTAGAAGATTATTGGGGGTGCTGAAGCCCCGCTCGCAGCCACCACCCCGCAGTTCAGACAACTCTGGGTAGTAATGTGATATTTGGAGCCCAGACAGGCACAGCTGAAGCCATAGACAGAGTAAAGTAAGTAGTGCCCTTACGCTATCAAATCAATCAACTCTTCTAATGCTGGCACATATTTTTATAAAACCTCTTAAAGGAATGAATGTTTGTATCTGTCGTTTTCTAAAGTATAAAACATTGTGGACACAACACAATGTAATGAACCTGCATCCTGGTTAAAGGAAATCACTTTCAACATCTATTGTAAAATTGTATGTGTAGGGTTACGGAAAATTCACCACCATATACAATTCGGCACCTAACAATTCATAGCTGTGGGTTTATGGAAAATTCAACTCCAATTGTAATAATCTTTATGTTAATAATAAAAGAAAGATTAGTTGAGATAATTTTCTACAGACAATATGAAAACAAAAATTATTTCTGTAGATAATTGGGTTGGAAAACTTGTTTATGCAATAAGAAATTGGAAAAATGTATTTTTGAATGTAATTGACTTTGTTAGAATTCATTTTAAGATCTTACTAATTTTTATTTAACTATTACTGTTAAAAATTAGCTATAAAAAGACATCTCTTTTTTTTTACTTTTATAAAACACAAAGATTTCTAATAAATAAAAATAAACAATGAGCTGGTGAACTTGCTAATTACCCATATGGTATCCGGCATCATTTTGTAATTAGTGTCATTAAAAAATAGTTTGAATACAAGTTGTCGAAAAGACAGGGTTTTTCAAAAAAGGATGCAACTGTTTACATTCATATGCATTTACACAAAACTCTGAACAATTATCTGAATAGTTATGTGTTGTCTAAATATATCACAAAAATCAATTGACATTGCAACCTGGAAAACAAAGGTATTTGATGCTGCATTCAGATGTAGCTAGAAATTTGGGGGCCCAGGTGGGGATTGGTTTCTTGATGAACTCCCTCCAACATTTAGTGAGATTTGATGGAAAAGGAAAATTTGCAATAAATAATGTAGTATCACTTAACCTCAAGGGTTGACCCATTGGATTGTTTTTCCCCAATTAAGAATCAGTTCAATGCACATCTGAGTTGAGGCTTGAGCAGGTCGGGTTACATGAACAATGCTTTAATTGAAGTAAATTTATATAGCTTTTAGGGCCCCCTCTCCATTGGGGGCCCAGCGGGAATCTTTAAATACCCCCCACCCCCACCCCCTCTCAGCTATGCTGTTGTGTATCTTTTGTTGATAATGATAACACTTTCTTTGCAATGTTTTTCACTTTTATTACCCAGGAACATTGACATAATCAGAAAATAACACTAAAAAGTATAGAAAATGTCAATTATTTCCTTCAAACTTTGCTTTTGCGACCAGGACAGTGATCATTTGAAATCTGCTTATGTTCAATTGGACAACGGGTGAATTTGTTTTTCTTACTTTATGTGATTAAAAATGTGCAATTGCATATGAATATCACTATCATGGACAGAAAAGCAAAGTATAGAAAATGGCTATTATTCCTGTCATACTTTTTACACATAGGCAATCAGAAAATAACATTCACTACCCAGGAACAAAAATTGC
>VCCN01002627.1:1898284-1916531 GCA_006491835.1 Architeuthis dux
CTGTTTTGTGTGTTTGTGTTTGCCAAATACAGTTTGTGTTGGTAGATTTTTATTAGAAAGACTTACCACCAGTGGACTAACTAACTAAAGTCCACCACCAAACTTCTGATAGAAATCTAGCAACACAAACACTCTCTCTCTCACACACACAAGACTTACCACCAAATACAAAACACACACACATCATTTCTCTGTCTGAATGAGGTAGGTAGTGTCTGCATGGATCAAAGTGTTCTGACCTCCTTTCGAAAACGACTTTAATAAGTCGAAACATGTTAAGGTATTAAATAATTTCCACATTGTCTTTTCCTAGCATCATTATGTTGGATAACCGTTATCCTATTGTACACCATTTATTGTGTGTGTATATATATATATACACACAATAAAAGTATCACTTTTGAAATACTGATCAGTATTATCTAAACAGCTTCTAGATAATGAATAAAAGCACGAACATAAACTTTTATTTTGAATCAGTATTCATCAAAAGTGAAAATAGGCCACTAAAATAAGAATAAGGTAAATAAAAAAAAATGTTTCAAGAATCCAGGTAAAAATATGAGATAATTTTACCAAAAAATCCTCACTTAAATAAATTAAACTCTTGACATCTACGTCTCGCCTTACAAAGTATGACTCTGATTGGAAAGAAGCAGAAAGAGAAATTACTGGCTTTTATTCAACAGACGACGGCACAGGCAGACTGCAATCTAAAATATATTATTATATATGCCACATTTTCTTTTGCCATCGCATATTTTAATCAAGGCATATAATTTCTGAAGACACCCATTAATTTTCTTTTATTAACAAAGCTAATTTCTAGGAATTTTCTGATGCTTTCTTGCAAAAATTGAAAAAAAAAAGACTGAACATAATTTCATATGCCATAATTTGCAGTTGGCAAACCCACTAACTTATAGTATCAGTAGCAGCCATCAGCCGAGCCTGTTGTTGCCAAGCAATACCAGCCATCATCAGTAGTACGAGCGCTAAGCTAACAACAAAAATAACACAAAGAATGAAAATCTATATTCACTGAATGTTGATTTAATTCTTAGATTCATGAATGGTCTCTGTCTGTAAACACAGAACAATAGAACGACACTGGAGTGTCCCCTCCAGGGTGCACGTCTGGGCGGAGCATATGGGGATCCTGGAATGCCCAGTAGTCAGAATCCCTCTCTTGGCCTTGCTGCTGTAGTCCAGACGAAAGCAGAGAGCGATATGTCTGGCATCAGCTTGGTTGCAGGAGCTGCCGAAAGGACATCAAATTGGGCTTCAAACTGATTCCATACCAAGGAGTGGAGCACCCTTAAGGCAGAGTTGTCCTTCTCCTAGACTGGTTGCCTTCTCAAGGCTATAGAGCCCAATCTACCCTGCTATTTTATATATGGTGGGAGAAGAGATTGAACTAATGTCCTTGGGAAAGGCATGAATCCAAGTGAACATAAACAGCCTCGACTGGAGTTTGAACTCAGGTTGCCAATTCCATTGTCCGTGCTGGTATCACTATGCCTATCGCACCTCCATTAGATTCAGAGACCGCTCGTAAACACTGTGGAACTCTTCAATCAATAGGATTTAAAAAAAGGAACTCCTTTGTGAATTGAATTAAAACAATGTTAAAATTACAAAAGAGTGCAAGGGAGATAACTTTAAACAGTAGTTACCTCCTTTTAATAAATTAATTCTAGCAAATTCAAAAAGTTAAGGGTTAAACATTGACAGGTTTACCAAATTATACATCAGTAAAGTTACAGCCAAATCATATTGGATACATTGGTTCTTGTGCAATCATTGAAGTTAAGCAACATCAGCAATATGCGCTGTCTGTGTGCTTTCAAGTTTTGTTTTTTTTTGTTTTTTTTGTTTTTGTTCTTCTAGATTTTTCCTGTCCGCAGTAATTCAAATGAATTTTTAATCAATTCATCATTTCTATTGTCGGGTTTTTTTAAAATGATAATTAAGAATAATTGGAGAGGAAAAATGATTGAACTTTTTTAATTTCATTTGAATTAAAGGAAAAAAAAATAACTTTAAATGAAAAGTTTGATTGATACAAAAGTGACAAATTGAGTTGTTTAGTGTTGATTTTAATTCACATTCAACAAGATTTTTAATAAAAAAACGGAGAAATATATTTATTTATTGTTTTGTCTCTTTGTTAGATGAAGTATTATAAATCATTATTATTTAAATTTTCATGATTACTTTTTGCCTTCATCTTAAATTTTATTAGTTGCTTTTTATCGCAACTTTTGCTCAGGCCTATTACCCTCCGACAGTGAGCAAATAGCGTTAAATAATAAGCCTTGTGTGGGACTCCAACCCAAATTTGAATGAAATTCTTTTTTCTTATACTATTATGTCTGTCAGATACAGTACCGTTTCAGAGAGGTTTGAAAGTTGGAACCATATAGTCAAAACCTCATGTTACCAACATTTTTTGGCAGCATCCCATGTTGGGGATGATCAATTAAAAAAAGGGGTGATGAATGAATAAGTTACTTCTCTCACCTATTTTCAAAAAACAAATGGGCACTAACTTGGGATCAATTTAGCATAAACTTACATTGTAAATTGAACCTCCCACGAAGAACCTATTTAGGGGGAGAATTTAAAAGAAAACAAGACATAATAAGGAGTAAATGTTGAAATTTTCAGCCCTTTATCTCCATTAGTGTGACCTGTATGCTTGATCCATACATTGTCAAAATAGGTTTCTTCAGTCAGCCAGCCAGCCGGCTTGAAGACTATCCTTTATTAGACACTGGCTATCAAAACTGACAATGTTGCTGTACAATTGTTTTATGTAACCCCAGCTTAATGTTCCCCTATAAAAAGCTAGCAACAACTCTGTTACTAGTGAAGAATAACACTAAGATATATTCTGAATATATCCTTTTGTCACCCCCAGTGAAATATATCCTTATGCCCCCAGCTGGAAAAAGTGGCAGTGGTCGCCCATGGTCTTTGAACACACTGCTGAGTCAAACTCTTAATTATATCATCTGTTGTCAGTGTCACCCTTCATAAACTCAGGGTTTTCCACAACTGAATGACGTAAAGGGGAGTAAGGTAGGGGAGGTTTCCTTTCTATTCTCCTAAATTCAACGTTGCGAGACTGACATCTTCATTATAAATACGAACAAAAGCAACTGCAAGAATGATATCTAATCAACTGTTTCTACCCCCCGACATGGGGCAACATCACCAAAAGATACCATCCTGCATCAACTGTTGTGTCTTTGTTTTTTTTTCTTTTTCTACCCCATTGTCACTTTTATAAGCACCACAACAGACCACCCTCCCTATGCTGGTGACCCACACAGATTCCCGAAGTTTAACGAACCTTCTCCCCGTTTGTGTTCCCCGAATCAAAAAAACAAAAAGAAATGTTTGTTCTCGACCCCTAATTAGTTGTATTATTCCCCGACACTAATTGTAAATGAATCATAGATGAAGAGAAGAGAATGGACCGGATCACGTGGAGGAGGGGACAAATCCTGGGGGGTAAAGGGCAGGGCAGACCCTAGGCTTCCTGGCAAGGGGGAAAAGAACAAGAAAACAAAACAAATAAGAATTAAAACGTCCCAACAACATTAATGAAACATCAAGAAACATTATTGTGACAATAACACCAATGTTACGGCCAAATCACATTGGACACACCCATTATCATAAGATCACCGAATTTAAGCAATGTCTTTACTTAGACGGGTGAACATCTGCTTGATCACCAAACTGCTTACAGCACCTGGTATAACCAGAGAGCCCCCGTGGCAATTCCGTTGATCATTGATTGAGGAGACCAATCTCTATACTATGTTCAATAATGCGTCAAGTCAAATCCTTCCCACCGCCTGACTGGCCTGGCTGTGAGCAATAAGAAATGAATGAATGATAAATGAATCATAGACAAAGAGAATAGAATGGAACTGATCACGTGAAGCAGAGAACACATCCAGGATAATGGGCAGGGCTCAACCTAGGGTCCCTGACGAGGGGGTGGGGACAAAAAACATCCCAACAATATTAATTTTTATAATTCTTAATGTTTCATTATTGCTTGCCTGGGGTGCCAGGAACCCTAGGGATGGCCATATTTTTAATGTTTGTATAATTGTCACAATAATGAAATATATAATTCTTATATTATTTTATATTGTCCACCATTATTAATTTTTGATTAGCATTTTCCTTCAGCTTAAAGTATTTACTCACTGTCGTAGACTGACGATCTCAACTAAACAGTGGAAAGTGAAAATATTTTGACATGCCAGTCTCCTGTACCTACCACCACTCTAAGCTCCAATGACTCAGCCTAACATAGCATCATCACCATATATTGGATCTGTAAATGCTAAAAAATCTTCCTATCATCATCATCTTTGGGTTGCCTCTGACTACGGTCGACCAGATAGCCATGAAACATATCCTCTTGCTTCTAAGAAGATATAAGTCATATTCAAGATTTGAAATTTTTTATATGAATTTAAATGTTCAGAAATTATTTAACAGAGTTACTTCCCTTTCACTTTTAGGTAAATTTTAAATTCTTTTGTCAAACTCCAGTCTGGAGTTAACTTTTGTTTTTTTTGTTTTTCTACCACAACGAGAACAATCCGTACCAAATTTGGGTGAGTAAACGCTTCACTGTTTATCTGTGTCATTACATTAAATCAAACCAATATGTAAAATTAACATTTCCCTATCATGATTTCAAATCACGACCAAGTGATTTTTTAGCTGGTTTTTTACCAACTGTGCTAAACTACGAATCTATTTATTATATATATAAGATTTGTCAGATATGTAATACAAAAGTTTCAGTAATCATTTTCAGTCCGGATAGAAGTAGAGGTGGAGTTTGACCCTGCAGCAGACAGCCTTTTTTAAAATTCAATTCACAAAAGAATTCCATTTTTATAAACTCTATTCATTAATTACCTTCCTTTTCTCTTTACTTCCCACCCTCGAAACATTGTTTTAATGCATCACAGAGAATTCCCAAAGTCAGACTCACATAATTGCTGAAACGGCAACTTTAATGAATAGAGTTGCTAAAAAGTGTTCCACTTTGTTTGGGAGTGGTTTTGAGCAGTTCATGAATTTAAGAGTTAAATATTAATTTCAACCTCTATGAATTGAAAAGTTAAATTTACAGTGAAGAGTAAAAAGAGTAAATTAAAATTCTATGGTTGATGTTCATCAGACGAGAATGTATTGACACACAAAACCTCTAAAACCATGAATCACTTTAGCTTTTGGGACCTGCGTGCGTTAACGCAGGAAAAAGAGAAAAGGCAAGAATCAATTTTCTAATCCACTTTTTTCATTAACAAAGATCAAAGGCATGAAACCCATTTTCTCACGATTCCTAATAAAATAAGAGTGAATTAACAGTGAATGGAATAACTGGCTTCACTTCCTTTCTTTTTTTATCCGTTTCCTATTTATCTAGAAAATTAATTACCTCCCCTTAATTACCTCCCTTTTCTCGTTATTTCCTACCCTTGATTCATTGACTTTGTTTTAATGCATCACAGAGAATTCCCAGACTCACATAATTGCAGAAACGGCAACTTTAATGAATAAAATCTCCAAAACTCTTTCATCATCGGGCCTGATTAAAGGGAAACTGTCGGTTGTTGATATTGCGCAATAAAGACTTTTGAGTTTCTGATCTCGCATGAACGACTAAAATGACAAAAAGATATTGGGAATGCATTTTTGGTCAGAGCGATTCGGTTGGGGAGAGGACTTGTTAGAGTTGCAACATTTTCCGATTCGAGTAGTTTTATTCATTCATTTTGTGTCGATCAGAGCTGGGCCAGGCCAGGCAGAGGGGTTGGATGGGGGCAGGTTTTGGGGGAAGGGGGCCTTTATGCTTAATAACACAAGCCGGTGTAGTGATCGGTCTCCTCCTAGGAGAAAGAACAGGATCATCACTTACAGTATGTGGTATAACCAGTTGGTCACCCATCTAGGTACTGACAGGTTTAGGTGGTTTCTTTAGCATGACAGACAAACGGAAACCACCAAATTATAGATATAGATTTGGCAACCAAGAGAACAAAGGGTTGTTTATGGCAGCAAGAAAGTTTCATTGTTATATATACAATGAAAGTATTCTACTTTTTGTTTATTGATTTGAATTTTTTAGGGTACATAATACACAGCTTCTAATCATGACTCCACAGTTCTGTTCTTATGAATTTGAGGGTTAACAATCCCCAGAATGTTTCCTTTGGTTTTCTCTTGAAATCATTTTGCATTTTATTCATTGAAGTTATAGTCCAGCATATTACACTATCACAATGGTTTATGCAGGTATTTGGAGGAGTATCACACACTGTAACTCAAGCCCCATTGCTGTCCATTTCGAACTTTGGTACATTGCATCCAATGTGCTGGTAGTATGACTAGGTGCCTGTGTAATATTTGAAGATTTAAAAAAAATTAATTCTCTGTCTTGTATATCATATACAGTATCTGTTCTGTTAACATACAAGGGGGGCAACTCCAATCCCAATAAGGTTGTGTGGATAGAGAGGGCGCTACATGGTCTCTAAGAAAAATTGAATCTACTAGTTGTCAAATTAATAATTTCCCTTGGAATTCTAGTTTTCCCTGTTATGAATCATGATCACCCATATATGCTGTGTTGGGGGTGATCAATTAAAAAATTGGAAAAGGGGTGATCAATGAATAAGTTACTTCTCTCGCCCTTTGTTGAGTGGTGCTAAGGAACCAATTTAGCATAAACTTACATTGTAAATTGAACACCCTATTTACATAATAAGGAGTAAATGTTGAAATTTTCAGCCCTCTAGCTCCATTGGTGCAGCCTGTACATGTGCCAGCCAGACCCACTTAAAAACTGAAGAAACCTATGTTGGCTCTCCATGGATCATTTGAGAAATGGAGACCAAGCATTGTTTCTGCTATTTACCTATAGCTGGAAGGAGAAGTGCATTCATGCCTTTCCTAATGGTATTAGTGCAAAGTGAACGCAAACTGTCCCAGGTGGAGTTTGAACTCAGTTTGTCTACCAATTCTCCATGTCATTAACCATTAGACCACATGCACCTGCTGATCAGGAGATAAATAGATTTTGGGAATTTGGTTTGGCTGTGTGACAGACAAACAGACATTTTAGGTGGTTTCTATAGCATGATGGACATACAGACAAACACACAATCAGACACAAAGGCAAAAAAGAGGAAATGTGTGAGGGAGAATCGTGTAATGTGAAAGAATGGAAGATAGGAGAGGGAGAGAAGGCAAGTGAGTTCTATCAGCTGTGCATATTGATTGATTATTGATGAAGAAAATGCGATGAGAGCATGGTTTAGTAACATCACTTCACATAAAAGTGTCAGAACGAGAGGAAATATGGGAATGGCGATGCACGGGTGTTGTTGATGGCTGGTGGGAAGAAGAGTGGAAAGTGAATGAAAAAGGTAAAGAAAAAAGGGTAGGAAGTGAAAGAGAAAAGAGGAAAGAGAAAGAGAAAACGGAAGGTGAAAGAAAAAGAGAAAACGGAAAGTGAAAGAAAAAGAGAAAACGGAAAGTGAAAGAAAAAGAAAAAAGTAGAAACTACAAGTGAAAGTAAAAGATGTGAAAGTGAAAGTAGAAGGAAAAATGTAGAAACTAAAAGAGAAAGGAACAGAAAATGAAAGTACTCTTACTTCCAGTTTTTACTTTCTTCTCTTTCAAACGTTGAAGTAGAAGAGAAACAGTAGAGAGAGAAAAATCAGAAGTCAAAGTAAAAGAGAAAAATGAAAGTAAAAGAGAAAAGTAAAAGAGAAAAGAAATGAAAGAGAAAAGAAATGAAAGAGAAAAGAAGAGAATAGAAATGAAAGTAAAAGAGAAAAGAAGTGAAAGAGAAAAAAATGAAAGTGAAAGAGAAAAAAATGAAAGTGAAAGAGAAAAGAAATAAAAGTGAAAGTAGAAAAGAAAAAGTTGAAAGTGAAAGTATAAGAGAAAAGACTGGAAAGTGAAAGTAGAATAGAAAATAGTAAAAAGTGAAAGTAGGAGAAAAAAAAGTGAAAATCAAAAGAAAAAAATGGAAAAAATTGCTTTTTTCCTTTCTCTTTAATTTGACTCCAATGAGCTGCATTAATTCAGTGCAAGCTCAACATTTTTTATCCTTTACTTTGCTCCAGAATTCTTTTATCTATTTATTTTTTGTTTAAATCATGGCACACTGAACAGCTTCTATTTGGTGTCAATCAAAAGCAAGAGGTGGCAAGATAAATGAAGTGTATAATTTAAAACCTTCAACCCCCTACCATCCCCCTCCTCAACTAATAAAATCTCCTGCTCTAAATTATCTTTGCAATATAATCACTACCAGCACCACACACATACAAGTTCCAGAATCTTCAAACCCAACTTTGCAATCTGTTGCATGTCGTCAGAAAACATTCATAATTCTTGATGCCTCACTACACCAAGAATGGTCTGATCCACTTCACACCCACTGATAACCAACCCCACCCTCCTTATCCAATCTCGGGAATCTAATCTTCTTTTGCTGAAACATTAGTTTCCACTTGATTACCAAGGTTAAGCAACATTCCACCTGGCCAGTGGTAAACACAACCATTCAAAAGTTCAAGGAACTGGAAGCAAGCAAACAGAAAACTCCAATTTTTAATGAGATCAATAGCATCTGGTTTTGCAGTATTTTCCATTGAAAATCTTATGGAAAGTGAAAGTAGAAAAAAAATATAAAACTTGCTTCCCATCTGTCTTTCATTATAATTAAGCAACAAAAATGGAGCTGGGCTAGACACTTAGCACAAAGAAATGACAACAGATGGAGCACAAGTCTAACTTATTGATGCCCATGTGACAGTAAACATAGTAGAAAAAGACCAGACACAAGGTAGAATGGTTTGCGGTAAGAGATGGCAGAGGGTAGCACAATTGCAGTTGTCATGGAAGGAGATGGGAAAAGCCTTTGTCCAGCAGTGGACTTGATGATGATGATGATGATATACACATTATTCATTACATCATCATCATCATCATATACACAAAGGTAAATCAATAAATCAGTACACAGTTATACAGTGAAAATTTCAGATCAAAATTCAGTTAATAATGTTTTATCTATATTGAACCCATTGTACTAGTTTTTAAACTTCTTCCAAGGCTTGTAAACAGCTCTTAATTGATTGATTTCACAAGCAATAGCATTGACTTCAAAGACACTTCTAAGATTTCCCTACAACTCTAGGCAGAAGTGCCGATCCATATGCAAATATTAGTTATCTGTGTGTTCTGCCTAGGATCAAAGTGTTTTCTTCCCAGTCTTCTTCTTAGAGCACACAGATACTACACTCTGAAATTATAAGTTTACTGTAAATATCTTAAACTGACGTTAAATGCTTAAATGGAAGTAGTTTATTTAAATCTGAGTGTAGTATTTGTGTACTCTAGTGGAAGTTACGGACAAAGAAACAAAAGTGCAAACAGAAAAAGTCACACTTTGTTCATTATAAAGATAGATTTAAATAGATATTTACAGAAATAGTAAACTTATAATGAAATTAACAGCTTCCATTTAAGCACTGCTCACCACAAATATCTGTTATCAATTCAAGTTATTAAAATGTAAATTTTTACTTGTCTTTCTTGTTCGTCACGTGTTTTAGCTAAAAATTCAAATGGTGAAAGAAAGTAAAGCAGAGATCCCATTTAGACAAGGCATTTTTAGAAACTGTCAACATGGCCAGCCGGACCAACTTAAAAACTGAAGAAACCTATGTATGAAAATTTAATCATTTACTCCTTATTATGTCTTTATCCCACAAAATAGGTTTTCTCTAATTTTTAAAGCAAAAAACGTTTTTAATGGGAGATTCAGTTTACAATGTAAGTTTATACTAAATTTGTCACTTAGTTCATGTCTGGCAGCATGTTTTGAAAATTCTCTCGCTTTTCGTTGAGCTGTAATCCCTAAAAAAGTTTGAAGTAAATTATTTATTGATCACCAATTTTTCAAATCTTTTAATTGATCATCCCCAACACGGCATGCTGCCAAAAGATGTTGGTCTCGGGATGGTTTCTACTGATTGACTAATCAAACCTGTTTTAACTAAAATCGAAATGGTGAAAGAAACTAAAGAAGAGTCCCCATTTAGACAAGAGAGTTATTCCCTGATGTGTTTAGTCACAAAATTTCTTTTCAACCACAAACCGATACAAATAAATGAGAAATCTTAATATAGCTGTTAATGAATACGAGGGAAGATATTCTCGTCCACTGGTAATGTACGCCTGGAAAGACATTAAGTGAAATGGAAATGTGGAGCTCTATAGAAAAGGGAGCAAAAGTAGAAATGGCTGAAAGTGCGTAATGCATCGTTGCACAACTTATACATACATACATGCCACATACACACACATATATACACATGTTTGTGTGTGTGCATTTGTATATATGTGTAGTGTGTGTGTCCATGGTGTGTAATGCATTGTGGAATGACTTTACACATATATACACATGTTTGTGTGTGCATTTGTATATATGTGTAGTGTGTGTGTCCATGGTGTGTAATGCATTGTGGAATGACTTTACACATATACACACTTGTAATGGATCTTGGCACAACTTTACATACATACACACCACATACACATACACCACATACACATACACACGTGGTGGTATGTGTGTGCATGTGTCCATGGCATGTAATGCATTGTGGAATAACTTTACATACATATGCACACACACTTGTAATGCATTGTGGCACTTGTGTAACTTCGCACACAGACACATATATCACATACACATGTGTATATGATAATTATAATGACATTTATTAGTGAGAGCCTATATTTGCCCGGCGTCGGTGTGAGCGACTGCTAAACGAGCGGCCTAAATCGTAAATGTGAATAAAGAAACGAACTTCGTGCAGGGATTATTCACATTTACGATTTAGGCCGCTCGTTTAGCAGTCACTCGCACCGACGCCGGGCAAATATAGGCTCTCACTAATAAATGTCATTATAATTATCATATTCTGTCGATTGGATATAAAATTATCCATCATTTGATTTCACATGTATTACATACATACACACCACCACACACAAATATACATGTGTGTATGTGATATGTAAGTATAGTGTGTAATGCATTGTGGCACAACTTTACACACATGCAAACACATACCACATATGCACACACATACACATACAAACGTGTGTGTGTGTGTATGTGGCATGGGTTCATAAATGTATATGTGTGCATATTAGGCATTTGTTTCCACGTGTGGATGTGAGTATGCGGCATGTGCGTATGTGTATGTGTATGTGGAATGTATTCAGAAGTGTATGTGTGTGCATATTTGGCCTGTAGATGTGAGTATGTGGTATGAGTGTATGTAGTATGTGTGTGCATATATGGCAAGTGTGTATGTATGTGTCAGTGGGTATGTGTGTGGTGTGCATATGTGTGTGTTTGTGGTGTGTATATTTGGCCTGCAGATGTGAGTATGTGGTATGAGTATGTAGTATTTGTGTGCATATATGGCAAGTGTGTATGTATGTGCATATGTGTGTGTTTGTGGTGTGTATGTGCATATGTGTGTGTTTGTGGTGTGTATATTTGACATTTCTCTATCAAATGTGTGTTAATATACACATTGGCAACACCAAGATGGCTGCTGTACATCTCTGCGTCAGAAGACAAAGATAATGAAGCGTGTATGCAGAGTTTTACTCGTCTTTTTATTTACGCAGATTTTGGATTTTTCTTGTTTTTTCTTCTTTACAAATTATGACAATTATCACCTACAGTTAAGAAATTTTAAGAGAATATTGATTTCTAGCAAAAAAGAAGAAAACAAATCTAAAATTTATTTCTGAAAATAAAATTTGCCAAAAAACAGAAATATATTAAAGATGGAGGTTGTTATATCGAAAAGAGGAGTGGCTCCAGAACAGGAATGAAAATAACAAAGAAAATATGTAAGAGTTGATTTGGGTGTACTTTTAAAAGATAGGTGCTTTTCTTTTCCTTTTTTAAATATATATATATTGTTTTTTGCTTTACAAAAGTAAAAGAAACTACTAGATGTATTTCAAATTTTAAATTTTTCCTCCTCCTTTTTTTAAACAAATGAAAAATATTAAAATAAATGTACAAATACATGCAAAAGTAGAAAAGTTAGAGAAAAAAAGGAAAGAAATTGATAACAATCTATAGAAATGATTCCTCAAATAGCGCCACCGCTTCCTAACACCTATAAAAAACACAATAGAAACCATCACATGACCAACGTCTTTTAGCCGTATGCTGTGTTGGGGGTGATCAATTGAAAAATTGGAAAAAAGTGTGATCAATGAATAAGTTACTTTTCTCACCTTTTCTTGGGCAGTGACCACTAAACAAGGCTCAATTTAGCATAAACCTATATTGTAAATTGAATCCCCCCCACTAAAAACCTATTTGGGGGGGGTTCAAAAAACAAAAAAACGTTTTCTTGTGATCACTAAAAAAGTATGAAAAAAAACAAGCGTGAATCCTGCCTGACACAAACTAAAGGACCAATTTAGCATAAACTTACATTGTAAATTGACCCCCCTCACTAAAAACCTATTTATTTTTTGGGGGGGGGATTTTCAAAAACAAAACAATGTTTTTTTTCAAGACATAATTAGGAGTGAATATTGAAATTCTCAGCTTTCTAGCTCCATTGGTACGGCCTGTGTGCATAATACATACAGAGATAGCCAGCCATTCAGACCAACTTGAAAACTGAAGAAACCAATGTTGACAGTTTTGGTTGACGGTTTTTAAAAATTGAGAACAATCTATAGAAATGATTCCTCAAATACAGCCCCCAACACCACCTAACCGCCCCCCACCCCCCCCAAAAAAAAGATAAAGCGTCCCGTCTCTTAAGAGACAATTCACAATGGAGTATGGAGCCCGGTGACAAAGATCCGGTTTCTGTTGCATGCGTCAGCTTAGTGATCCTTGCAAGTCTCAAGTCTGGTCGAGACCAGGACTTTATTCTTACAAGTTTTTATGACCACCCCCTTGGCAGGATGCAAGTCCACCAAAGTGATACCTCCATCCTAATCACACAGAGTGTACTCAATTAGCTTCTAAGCTGAGTGCACAGGGAAATTTGTCCTAACACTCTTCGCTCATACCGGAAATCGAACCGAGGACCTTCTGCGTGTGAGGCAGACATGCTAACTTATTCCGAGCGGACTCCTGCACTCCCTAACAGTTAAAAAAGAAAGTCTTTAGAGAATTCCTGAATATCCATATTTGGCAGAATGCCAATAGTATTAGCCATAAATTTAACTAGTCTTTCATAGGTGTGAAGAAAATGATGATAGGCTAAAGTAGTATAATTTGTGAAATGAGGTGGAAGGTGAAGAAAAAAAAAGATGGTGGATAAAAGGAAAGAAGGAAAATTTGGAAGAAGCAGACAACTTAAATATGGTTGCATTAATTCCATATTAGGTGAAATAGGTATCAAAGTGTAAGGTGGGGAGTAATGAAAAATATGAATCAATCAATAGTGTTATGTTTGCAAGTGTATGTGCAGATATGTACGGGCTTGTCTACATATTGATAACTGCATTATTAAACAAAACTTTGGAAGTATTAAGCCTTCATGCAATACTAATATGGTTGTGCATGTACGGATATGTACGAGCATTTATTGATATTGATAGCTGCTTTATTATGTGCAGATACGTACAAGCAGGTATAGATATTGATAGCTGCAGTATTATGTGCAGATATGTATGAGCAGGTATAAATGCATTATTAAATAAAACTTCTTGAAATTTTCACACTGTTGGAATTATCAAAACTTCAAAATGTGTTCTGTACATGAAACTTTTTATGTTAATAGAATTCTAAGAATTCTACATTCACTCTCTCTTACTCTCTCCTCTTTGCTTCTATATACCCTCTCTTTTTTTACTCTCCAACTTCCACCCCTGCTCTCTTCCCACCACCCTCACTTTTATGCTTTCCTCTTTTCTTGCCTCCCCATCTTCCACCCAACCTCGCTCTCACTGTTTCCTCTTTCTTACCACCTTCTACATACCCTCTCTATTTATCTGTCTATTGACCCACTCTCACACTTTCCTCTTTTTCTTCCAACCATGTATATACCCTCTCTTTTTTTACTCTCCAACTTCCAACCCCTCATTTCACACTTTTTCCTCTTTTCTTCCTCCTTATATATACTCTCTCTCTTTACTCCCCACCTTTCAACCACCCTCTCTCTCACTCTTTCCTCTTTTCTTTCCACCTTCCATCCAACCTCTCTCTCACCCTTGTCTGCTGGGGCCTAGAATATGCAGTCTGCCTCCCCTACAGAGGGGTAAGAACCCCCCTCCAACCTTTTCACAAAAAGAAAGTCTTGTGACTTTAGTTAAAAAACAAAACCTTTCACCTTTCTTGCGACTTTGCTGAAAAGATATTTTTCTTTTTTAAAAAATAAAGTCGCAAGACTCTATTTAAAAAAAAATAACCGTTCATCTAAGTCGCAAGACACTATTTTGGGGAATTTTAAACTGATTTTGGCATTAAATGACCCATCAAGGGTTGATATGCCGCTAAATAAATAAATCAATCAATCTCTCTCTCACCTTTTTATTCCTACCTTCTATATACCCTTTCTTTCTGTACTCTCCATCCCTCACACCCCACTCTCTTCCCACCTTCCACCAACCCTCTCTCTTTATTCCCACCTTCTATATACCCTTTCTTTCTTTACTCCCCAACTTTTTGAAAATTCAGACTTTTTTAGTGATCACTGCCCAACAAAAGACAATGATCACCCTTTATTCCAAATCTTTTAATTGATCACCCCCAACTGCCAAAAGACGTTGTTCATGTAACAGCTTTTATTGAGTGACTATTTTTGTCTTCTTTTAAAGTGTCGGAAAGAGCACCGAGACTGATTAAAGTCATTCTTCACGAAAAAGATACAAAAGAAGCAAGGTGCGGAAGCGGACGTCTCATAGGCCAACAAAAGAAAAAAATAAAGATAAAGAAAGGAAAAGAAAAAAAGGGAAGAGCACCAAGTAAAATTTAACAAAAAACGATTTATTGATCAGCCGACACAAAGCCTGTCAGCAGCCCGGACACTCAACACCATATTAACCGAATGATAGGTATAATATGTTTGTGTGTGTGTTTCAGTCATTTGAGCCAATTGACCAACAGTATATCTTTATCTAAGTAAGGGGTGAATGGCTACAGATATCGGTAGGTGTGTGTGTGTTAGAAACTACCAACCAAAACTGTCAACATAGCCAGCCAGCCAGCCAGCCAGCCAGACCAACTTGAAACCTATGTATGTATCACATATACAGGCTGCACCAAAAATCTAAACATTTACTCCTTATGTCTATAAAAAACGTTTTTCTTTCTGTTTTTTTAAAAAATTCATCCCCTAGGTTTTTACAATGTAAGTTTATGCTAAATTATTCCATAGTTTGTGACCGGCAGCATTTATGCTTGTTTTTTGAAAATTCAGACTTTTTTTTATTGATCACTGTTCAGCAAAAGGCGAGAGAAGTACCTGATTCATTGATCACCTCTTTTTCCAATTTTTTAATTGATCACCCCCATGCTGCCAAAAGATGTTGGTCATGACGGTTTCTATTGACTGGCTAACCAGACCTGTTTGTATATTCGGCTCTGAAATTCAATCTAGGATTTGTTTACTCTTCATAATAGTGTTGTCAAAAAAACGGGGAAAACCTTTGAAAATGAGATGCTTGGCCAACTTTATATTGATAGATTAGTTTTCAGCCATAATAGGTATTTGATATAAGTATTTGATCTAGACTTTATCATCAGTTTTGTGTTGAAAACGGTCTTGATGGACCAATCAACGATTTGCTTATCTTTCGCTTACTACTGACTGTATTCATATATGAAATAAGAGCCATGTCTGTAAGACCTCTAGTGACAGTAGTAGCCATCAGCCACTCTCTCTTACTATCAAACTACTTAACTCTCTTTCCTATCCTCTCTCTTCCTACTCTCTTATTTAACTACCTAACTTTTCTCACCTCTCTCTTTCTACTGTGTCTGTAACACTTATAGTATCAGTAGCAGTGATCAGCCAAGGTGTAGATTAGTTTTCTGCCATAAATACTTTATATTAAATTCTTATAAATATTTGATATAGACTTTATGATTAGCTAATCTTGCTTTTATTACCTACTGTTTTCATTTATGAAATAAGAGCTGTGTCTGTCACACTTTTTAGTGTCAGTAGTAGCCATCATCCTCACTCTCTTCCTACCCTCTTATTAACTCTTAAATCCATAAAAAATATTGAATGTCATTATCAAGGGAAATAACTTATAATTAGAATTATCTCACTTTGACGATTTGGTTAATTCTTTTTTTTCCTAT
Source organism: Architeuthis dux (assembly GCA_006491835.1). Lineage (NCBI taxonomy): Eukaryota > Metazoa > Mollusca > Cephalopoda > Oegopsida > Architeuthidae > Architeuthis > Architeuthis dux. Next base: position 1,914,717 of record VCCN01002627.1, read on the forward strand.
CCAATTCACAGAAGAGTCCAATGAATAGAATTAAAAATAACAGAAGAGTTCCACTGTCGGTTACAAGTGGTCCATAAATTTAAGAGTTATACTACTTTTCTTTCCTGTCCTTTCTCTTTCTACTCTCTTATTTAATTACCTGACTCTCTTGATACTGTCTGTCACACTTATAGTATCAGTAGCAGTGCTCAGCCGAGCCTGTTGTACATTTATGATAACCATTAGCAAAGTGGACTAGTATTTAGTAAAATCAATGTACGGTACTAAGAACTATCTTCCAACATATTTAAACACATTTAATTTAGGTACAGGCAGTGGTGTAGTGCTGTGGGAACAGCGTGGCATTCCCTCACTATCTACTAAAATTCTCTATTTGAACAATTCACTGATAAGAAAAAAATATCCCGTATATGACCTAATACTCAACCCATATGGCTTCAAAACATCTCTGAAATTAGTTGAATTCCAACACCCCTACCTCCTTGAGAGCATTTACCCCTGTGCTCACTAACTTCTTTTTTCAGCACTACTACTATGTGACCAACATATTTTGGCAGCTGTTGGTGGTGATCAATTAAAAAGAATTGGAAAAAGGGGTGATCGATGAATAAGTTACTTCACTCGCCTTTTGTTGTCCAAATTTAAAAAAAAACAAGTGTGAATGCAGCTGGACAACTAAGGGACCGATTTAGCATAAAATTATATTGTAAATTGAATCCCCCCCCACTAAAACCAACTTTAGGTGGGAATTTTTTAAAAACAAAAAATGTTTTTTCTAGACATAACAAGAAGTAAATGTTTGAATTTTCAGCTCTCTAGCTCCATTGGTGTAGTCTGTAAGTGCAATAGATCAATAGCCAGCAAGACCCACTTAAAAACTGAAGAAACATATGTTGCCAGTTTTAGTTGACGGTTTCCAATATAAAAATCTAAAAGACTAAAGACACAAAAACAAACAAAGAGTTAACAGCCCAGATATGATAACAAAGCCAGCCAGCCAGCCAGCCAGACCCACTTAAAAACTGAAGAAACCTATGCTGACAATTTTGATTGACAGTTTCTAATAAAAGACTGTATAAATTTTCAATGAGAAGGAGTTGGAGGGAGAAGTTGGAAGCCATTTTGTTAAAATGGAGGCTGAGAAACACTTATCCTTATTATTTGTTCATTGTAACAAATCAGTATTCTGTTCCAGTCGAAAGATTTTCAATAGAAATTCAGTGAAAAGAAGAAAAGAATAACATAAAAGAGGTTTTATTTGATTGAAAAGAAAGAGGGAACAAACGAAATTTAACAAAAAAAAGGTTTAACATTGAAAAGTATATCTAAAAATGGCTTCCACTGTACATCTGATTACAATTTTGTATACAACTCAGGTGGAACGGTGTTTTAAATTTAATTATCTAGATTTGGATTTTCAGCTGACAGCGAGGGGTTTCCATATGTTTTGTTGCAGGCTTCTTGGTGCTTACTCTGTGATCATCTGTCTTAGCCGAAATACTTTCCTGTTGATCAAATACATAGCAAAACAAATGCCCAGAAATAGACCAAAGAGTTTTCCTTTAGTAAGCAACCTGATTAAAATCCAAGGATCCCAGTGGCAACGTAACAAAAGACACCTGCACGATGAATGAATGACAAATGAACAAAGTGATTTTCCCATGAGCCTCTTGTTTTTGACTTACAAGCCTTTCTGCTCATTTCATTTTTTAAGAAAAATAATCTCTTTCAGTTTTTGTTTTTAGTTTCTTTTGTTTTAGTTTGATTGTTTCACCTGCAGTGGCATAGGTAGGGATAGCTAGAGATGTGGGGGCC
>VCCN01002627.1:2063358-2073709 GCA_006491835.1 Architeuthis dux
CTTTCTCTCTCATTATTTATCTATCTCTCTTTCTCTCTCATTCTCTCTATCACTCTTTCTCTATCTTTCTCTCCAAAAATGGTGCTGCCAGCCAAACAGACCCCGACCCATGGCAGCCAACAGAATGGTAATAATCTCAAAGAACCGAGGAACAACAAAAATACAAGGGTCTTGGCAAAAAGAAACAGACAAACAGATGTCATTCTTCTCAAAAGCCCTTCACAGTATGTTCTGCCCCCCTTCTCTTCCAATTCCAATCCCCACTTCAGACAGAAATAAGCAATCATCATTTTTCCCCTTTTTTTTTGGCCCCCCGCCTTCCATTTCCCGATCTTGGAGATTTTGTTTCTTACCGATGCAAAATCCTTGGACTATTTCCTATTTCCCTCAAACCCGACATCCCTTCCCCATGATCCTCCCAAGTGAAGATCCTGTCCCAAAAATAACCCAGGATGACAAGAAGCCCTTGGAATGTAGGTCTTGGGAAAAATCACGCGTGGGATCAAAAAGGAAAAATAAGGAATGTCTTATCAGATGAAAGCAATGTATGATATTCGACTGAGAGCCTTAATTGAAGAATTTGGCTAAGTTCTAATTAGCATTGGGGGTGGGGGTGCTGGTGGAGGATTGTATGATAAGAGGCCAGATATGAAGAGGTGAAAGAATGGTACAATCATAGGATTAGCAGATCCTGCTTTGATAATCCCAAGAATGATTTAATCCTCGTCTATTCTTTTCACAAAGACACAATCATGTAACATGGATAAAGGAAACGAATCAGAGAGCATCATGGGATATTTGTTTTCTTGGCAAAACACAAAGGCAAGTAAAGGTTTTCCCCACCGTCCAAAAGTAGGGCATTCCTATAAAAATATTTCATTAGCCAAAATAGCATAAAGCGAAGAAGTAATTACGATTAAAATCTTTTTTGTAATATTAAGAGTGAGAAAAAGATGAAAATACTAGTAAAATTAGCATTCCAAGGGAAATTATGAATCACCACCACCCATATATGCCTCGTTAGGGGTGATCAATTAAATAGTTGGACAAAGTGGTGATCAATGAATAAGTTACTTCTCTCACCTTTTGTTGGGCTGTTATCACCAAAAAAGGTCTGAATTTTCCAAAAACAAGCAGGCACAAACTAGTGACCAATTTAGTAAAAACTTACATTGCATATTGAAGCACCCTCTAAAAACCTATTTAGGAGGAAGATTTTCAAAAAACAAAAATACCAAATCTCTATTTTTTTAACCAAATAGCTCTCTTCAGTACCAAATAGCTCTCTTCAGTACCAAATCTTTATTTTTCGAACCAAATAGCTCAAGTATCACATTTACCCAATTTTGGTCTTGAAAAATACCAAAAGGCAAAAATACGAAAAGAAAACCTCAGACATCTTAAAGCATTACTACCATAAACAAACCCTCTCTGAACAGAGCAGTCAGTCATTTTAGCAGCCAACATTGATTTATAATGATCGAAATGTAACGGCCATATTATAGTTGTTAAAAAGAGATTGTCTGCTCGTTCGTGTTATTGATTCGGTAAAGTCAATTTACCAAATTTATTAATTGATCAATCGCTTGAGTGATCGATCAACCAGTCATAGGTTCAAGAAAGAAAACAAAAGAACCAATCTTCGCTCCGATATTAATTTCTTTCTATACCTTCTTTAATGTTTTTTTCATAAAAGTATTTCCCCCTCAAACGCTCTCAAGTTGAAAAGCATTGGTTAAACATCTGCACAATAACGGGCAATTATCTTCTGGGTTAAGAGTCGTAAATAAGTGAACCTTTCATCGTCTCGTCATTTCTTTTCCTTTTTTTCCAATTCTTAGTGAAGGCCTCTTCTATAGAATACAATTTCTTTCTATTTTTTTTAAAAAGAAGTTCTCTAAAATGGTTACTATATGCTGCCTTTTGCAGACAATTCCACTAAAAGTAAAAGGTTCTGACTCTGTTACTTTGTGTCATGGCCCTCACAGAAGGCATGAAACCAAACTTCCCTGTATTTTCTCCCATTTCCAATCATCTTGATAGGATAAAACTTGAGGTGATGCCCCTAAAACCCCCCCTAGAACTAGACATTAGGCTTCTTTTGTTATAGGACCAAAAGCTCTTAATAAACAAGGGTTTTTAACAATCTATTATTTGAACTTTTGGTTTATGTTTTTATTGCCCGGGGGTCACAGCTCATTTCTGTGATGTCCCCATTTTTAACCTCCATATTTTATCAAGCGGAACCAATAGAAGCGGCATAACAAGGATAAATATTTTAAAAAATAGCATTCCAAGGGAAATTATGAATCACTGCCACCCATATATGCTGTGTGGTGGTGATCAATTAAAAAGTTGCAAAAAGGGTGATCAATGAATAAGTTACTTCTCTTGCCTTTTGTTAGGCTGTGATCATGATAGTTTCATAAAACAAGCAGGCACAAACTAGTGACCAATTTAGCATAAACTTACATTGTATATTGAACCCCCTCTAAAAACCTATTTAGGAGGGGGATTTAAAAAAAATAACACAACATTTTCCCTACTCATTGAGGGGAGTGTGTGTGCAAAATTTCAAGTTTCTACTATGATTGGGTTAGGGCTGGGAAAAGTCCAGATACATAGATACATATAAATGTCAGAATACATGAATAACCTAAACCCAACAATAAACCAGTGTTGTGGGTTGTGGTGATTAAAAGATGAAATAATGATATAATTAACTAATACAAGATATATAGCATGGACAGCAGAATAGGAGCAGTCTACTCCTGTCATTCGAATAAAGGGTTCAGTTCGAAATTTCGAGAATCTTACCGAATATGACTAGCACCTAAAACCGGAGGGTTCAGCAGCTGAAACATTGTGAATATAAAAACAACCAAGATGAGGACAATAGTTTGAATAATTCAATGAACAATTATGTTGTTTGAATTATAATCAGTGGTGTAGCGCTTTGGGAACAGTATTGCCTTACTTTTTTGAGACGGGGGAATGGCATTCCCTCACTATCTATGTATATTCACTATTTGTATACTATTTGATAAATTCACTATTCACTATCTATATACTAGAAATTCACTATTCACTATCTATATACTAGAAATTCACTATTTGTATACTATTTGATAAATTCACTATTCACTATCTATATACTATTTGATAAATTCACTATTCACTATCTATATACTATTTGATAAATTCACTATTCACTATCTATATACTATGTATATTCACTATTCACTATGTGTATACTATTTGATAAATTCACTATCTATATACTAGAAATTTATTATCTATATACTAGAAATTTCACCAATTTTAGAGAGGTTTTCAGGCCATGTGTCATGAGTTTTTAGACATAGAATTTCAGTAGTTTATAGATAGTGAGGGAACACCATCCCTCTCTATTTACTACTGAAATTCTATGTCTAAAACTCATGCCACAAACGTCTCTGAAATTGGTAAATTTCAAAACTTTTCTCAGGGAGTAGGGGTCTTAACTCCCTGAGAAAAGTTTTGAAAGGCTGTCATGCATTCCCTCATTTCATTTTTTAGCACTGCAACTCTGTCTATACTAGAATATATAACCATTCTCTGAAATAAACCTTGTGTTTAATGGTGGGCGGTCGTTAGCAAACATTCATTTACTTGATCGATTTACGAACAGAACAAATTTACTAATTGCTCTGATCTATTGATCAGTGAACCGGTTAGAGCACTTAATAAGAAGGAGTCAATCTTGATTTTTTGTCTTATTAGAAACTGTCAACATAGGTTTCTACAGTTTTTAAGTGATGCTGGCTGGCTATGTATGTATGTGTCACATATACAGGCCACACTAATGGAGCTAGAGGGCTGAAAATTTAAACATTTGCCCCTTATTATGTCTTGAAAAAAAACTTTTATTTTGTTTTTTGTAAATTCCTCCCAAAAGGTCTTTTTAGTGTGGGGTTCAATTTACAATGTAAGTCTATGCTAAATTGATCCCTTAGTTTGTGTCTAGGTTTGTTTTTTGAAAATTTGGACTTTTTAGTGATCCTACAAAAGGCGAGAGAACTAACTTATTCATTGATCACTCCTTTTTCCATTTTTTTTAATCGATCACCCCCAACATGGCATGCTGCCAAAAGATGTTGGTCACATGACAGTTACTATTGAGTGACTAAGCAGACTTGTTTATTTTATAGTTCAGGTAACATAAGAGAGAGAGTGGGCAGGGAGAAAGGGAGTGATAAAAATCAATAAATGGGAGTGAGATAAAAAAGGGATAGATAAAAAGAAACAAAGAGAAAAAGGGAGAACATGAGGGTAAAAGGATGAAAGTGATATGAAATAGAGAGAGGGGTAAGAGTGAGAAAGCAGAGAGAAGGAGATAGAGAGAAAAAATAGAAGAAGTAAGAAGGAAGGAGAAAGTGAAAGATTTTCTGAGAGAAGTAGATCTGAACATAGATAGATTGATAGATCTAAACAGACTGAAATAGATAGATAGATAGATATAGTGGTAGAAATGGGGGTACGCGGGTAAACAGTGTATACCTACTTCTCAATTTCCAGGTTTTTGTATGTTCAATGTCTACTAATAGAGACATTACTGTAAACCTAGTTCCCAAAACCCATTTCCATCACTGGGTAGATAGACAGATATGAACATAGTAAGATTGATAGAACTGAACAGAGATAGATACAAACAGAATGAGATAGACAGATAGATATGAACAGACTGAAGTATATAGATAAATATGAACAGACTGAGATAGATAGATATGAACAGACTGAGATAGATAGATATGAACAGACTGAGATAGATAGATATGAACAGACTGAGATAGATAGATATGAACAGACTGAGATAGATAGATATGAACAGACTGAGATAGATAGATATGAACAGACTGAGATAGATAGATATGAACAGAGATAGATAGATAGATATGAACAGAGATAGATAGATAGATATGAACAGACTGAGATAGATATGAGCAGACTGAGGTATATAGATAGATATGAACAGACTGGGATAGGTAGATCGATATGAACAGACTGAGATAGATAGATATGAACAGATTGAAATAAATTGATCGATAAATAGATATGAACAGATTGAAATAAATTGATCGACAGATAGATATGAACAGCCTGAGATAGATATGAACAGACTTAGATAGATAATGAACAGAGAAAAACATGCAGAGAGAGAAAGAGCAAGAAAGACCATTGATTCTGTACTGAACGATTATTTAAAATATTACAAATAAATGCAAGAATTTTTATTATTTCTTCTTTTAGAAGAAATCTTGTCCGCCTTTGATCGCTTTTACACTTGCCGCCTGTTTCTCTGAAGAATTATGCCTAAGATCTTTTTTAATGATTTCAGAAATGGCAATAAAAATGCATTATGGGTCAGAATGAGGGTAAGTTACAGAGGCAACAAGAAATTTCTTATCAAAGCGTGAGAAATTATCTTGGTAAATATGGACAATTAGGAATTAATATAAAAATCACGGCTGGTCAGATATTGTTCAATAAAATTTTAAGAGGAAGAGAGAAAACAAGATGGCTTATGCTGTATGAGAAAATATTAATACAGATAAACTATAGAGAAATAAAGGGAGATAAAAGAAACCAACTTATCTTCCAAATTTATTAAACTATACTATCACTGAAAAGTATGAATGCTATCACTTTGGTTATTATTTGATACTGATAACAAAATACTTAATGAGCAGATAGAAATGGGTTTGGGAACTAGGTATATGGTAATGTCTCTATTAGTAGATGCTAATTTTTAATCCTGCCACTCCTTGCCATAAGTTAATGAAATATTTCAATGCAAAAACTATCTCTGCCACACATTAATGTGTGGCAGAGATATCTATTCTTTTCGGCCATATTTCAGAAGCCAGTGTCACGTGTTTTAACCCTCAAAGTCAAAGTTCCACTCCCAAGAAGGCATGGTTTTCCCAAAAAACTTGTTTTAATAATTCACATTCACGTAATGTCAAAAGTAATCTCTTTGCTTTCTTATCTGATTGTAGAACCAAGGTAGAGCTTCACCCAACAAAGTCAGATACAAACATTCATGACAATATTTGAAAGTCTCTTTAAACATGGCTGCCTTAACGTGTCGTATTTTCTTGAACAAATTCTAGTTTTAAGTAAGAAGCGGCCATGGTAAATTTTATTTTTTATCTCGGCAACTGCAAGTTATAAATTGTTAAAAACAATTATACAAATTATGTCAGAAACGAGAAAAAATCACTTCAGATTTACTGCGGTTGATTCGTTCTAAAATTTTCCATTCTGTTCAAAACAACACCGTTCAAGGTCTTATTATAATTAATCACTGCTACCCACAACATTGGTTTAAATACTGTTGCTGGGTTTAGGTTATTCATGTGTTCTGACATTTATATGTATCTATATATCCAGAATTCGCGCATCATTTACAGTTCATAGTAGAAACTTTAAATTTTGCACACACACTCCCCTCAATGAGTAGAGAAAATGTTTTTTGTTTTTTTGAAAATTTCCCTCCAAAATAGGTTGTTAGTGGGGTGTTCAATTTATTATGTAAGTTTATGCCAAATTGATCCCTTAGTTTGTGTCCAGCAGCATTCTCACTTGGTTTTTGAAAATTCAGACTTTTTAGTGATCACTGCCCAGAGTTTAATTTGCAAGGTAAAAAGAAGTATATATAAATGATGGTGATTCATAATTTCCCTTGGAATGCTAGTTTAATGTGTTTTTTACAGCTTATACTTAGTTACATTAATTTGTATAGCAATACCATGACCGTACAAACCCTGCACTAATCAAATCAGTACTATTCAAGGTATTTCTGTAATTTTTTGTGCTTTCCATCCGTAAGACCTTTGTTTCCTCAGGAAATTTGTCAATTTGAAAAAAGTCAATTTTTTAAGGTTATGCCAGGTGTTCTATTTACAATGTAATTGTGATGCTAAACTGGACCCTTACTTTCAGTCATTCGTACAGAACAAAAAAAGTTGACTTTGTTTTAAAGTCTCTTTAAACATGACTGCCTTAATGTGTCGGAGTGAGTTCTAGTTTTAAGTAAGAAGCAGCCATGGAAAAAATCTTTTTATCTCGGCAACTGCAAGTCGTAAATTATTAAAAAACAATTATTCAAATTATGTCAAAGCCGAGAAAAATCACTTCAGATTTTGAGTGTAAATTTTTATTTTACGACTGAAATGACGGTTTTGTTGTTGTAGTTGTGGACAAAAATAATGTTGTCAGAAGTGATTAGATAAAAACTCAGTTCAAAATTCGCAAGAAGAATAAGAATTTCATAATGAATTAAATTTGGATTCGTCAGAGCACACATTGTAAATTTCTCTGCTTTCAAATAAAAAGCAAAGCCGAGTTGCTTCCCATGTCGAGCAACCTGGGCCTCCGAGAGGGGAATCAATGTTGCCAACTCAAAAAATATTTTTTGCGCTAGTTTGACTGCTAAAAAGTGCTCAATTTTTTAAAAATAGCCAAAAATGTCCAAAAACCACCAAAAAGATAATAAAAATGATCAAAATGTTTCTTACTTTCCTTCTCATTTTCTTTCAGCCTTCTCTCTTCTTTTTATTTCAGCCTTATCCTTTTCCTTCCCATTTTATTTAAACCGTCTGTACATAGTTTTTGATTTTATTTCAGCCTTCTTTCTTTCTTTCCATGCTCTCATTTTATTTCGGCCATTTCTCTTTCTTTTCAATTTTTTCAGCCCTCTCTTTTTCCTTCCCATTTTATTTCAGCCTTCTTCCTTTCCTTTTTAATTTATTGCAGCCATCTGTCTTTATTTCCCATTTCTTTTCTGTTTTATTTGTGTCCTACTAATTTTCTTTCAGCCATCTCATTATTCAGCCTTCTCCGTTTCGTTTCCATTTTCTTTCAGTCTTTTTTCTATTTTTACAATTTCGTTCCACTCATTTTCTTTCATCTTTCTTTCTCTTTATTTTTTCAGCCTTCTTTTTCTTCCTTATTTCAACTTTGTTTCCTTTCCAAGTTTTGTCTTCTTTGTATTCTTTATTTCTTTCAGCCTCCTCTTTTAGTCTTATTTACTTGCAGCTTTCTTTATTTTCTTCTATTTTCAACTTTATATTCATTTTCTTTCAGCCTAATTAATTTGTCCTTATTTTTTTCAGCCTCTTTGCTTTCCTTCTCAGCCTTTTCTTTTCCTTCTCATTTTCAACTTTATTTTCATTTTCGTTCAGCCTATTGATTTTATCCCTATTTATTTCATCTTTATATTATTTCAGCCTTTTTAAAATTTTCTCCTCTCCTTTCTTTCTTCCTCTTTTCTTTCCTTCATTTTTTATTCATTCCTCTTTTAAATCAAGCAGTATAATTCAAACATGTTTTGCAGATGGATACACGACCATCATACACACACAGCCTTGTTACTTTTATTTATTTTTCATTAAGAATCAAGCTTTCTCATGGTGACGTTGCAAGGAAGTTTATTTCCACAACAGCCTTCGGGGCATCGTTCAGTCATAAAATAAAACACCTTATGCCCTGCCCCTGAAGTCAGATTCAGAGAGCCGGCCAGAAATGTTCAATTGCTTTTGAGCAGATACTCACGCAGCGCATGTTCTCTTCATCTCGGCAAACAACATAATCAGGTCAGATGTTTTACAAAGAAGAGTTACTTGTCCTTTTTAAGTGGACTGCTATAACAGGGTTGCCGTTTTGGCCATTTTATGGCCAAATATGGCCTTTTTGAAGACTCATTGGTTTGGCCATATTTCATTTTAGGCCATTTTTGGCATTTTATGGGCAAATTTGCCAAATTTGTGCTTTTTGAAAACTCATTGGTTTGGCCATATTTCATTTTAGGCCATTTTTTTTCATTTATTTCTAGCATTTTATTTTTTAAAATAAATAAAAAATAAATTTGCTAGTAATTTTGTTTGATATCCATCCATAAGACATTCGTTTCCTCAGGAAATTTGTCAGTTCAAAAAAAAGTCAATTTGTTAAGGTTATGCAGGGGTTTCTGATTAAAATGTAACTGTAATGCTAAACTGGACGCTTATTTTCTGCCATTTGACTTCTGCAAGTTGATTTGTTACAGTAGTATTTTTAATAAATTCTTATTTTTGGTCTGTACTTCAGTTCATTGCAATGTTTTATAAACAATTTTGGCATTTGGCCATTCTTGTCTGTTTTTGGCTATCTGACATCTCCAACTATCTGAAAACCCTATTCAGAATCACTGGGTTAAGCCTTTGTAACTCGTGTAATATGTTACACAGGGTGTTCTATTTACAATGTAATTGTAATGCTAAACTAAACCCTTATTTTCTGCCATTTGTACTGAACAAAAAAATTGACTTTGTTATAGTAGTATTTTTAATAAATTCTTATTTTTGGTGTGTACAGCAGTATTGCAATGTTTTATAAACAATTTTAACATTTGGCATTTTGGCCATTCTTTGCCTGTTTTTGGCCAGAAACGTGTCCAATTATCTGGCAACTCTGTGTTGTAATTCTGGAAATATCTGTTCGATCCGCTAAATCAGTTGTTCCTTCTTTTAGTTGGATTGGCAAACATGTAAATACCGAAGTTAAGCAATGTCGAGCCTGGTCAGTAACTTGATGGGTGACCGTCTGGGAATACCAGGTGCTGTAAGCAGCTGGGATTCATGTAGAGAGTCTATCATGGCGATCCCATTAATCCTCCTAAAAAAAAAAAGAGACCAATCTCTACACTATGCTCAATAGCACAACCCTAAATGTGGAAATGTGGGCCATGGGCAAAGGAAGTACTGTTTAAATTTTGGGGCGGATCCAGGAACTTTCACAGTTAACTTGCGCGCATCGTAGGTATGTATCTGCCCGCACAATATCTCTAAAAGTTCTCAATGAATTCCGGTGACATTCACCTGAAGAGTAGAAGGAGGAAGAATTGCTTAAACTTTGGGGTGGATCCAGGAATTTTGTACAGTTATCTCACCTACATTGTAGCGATATATGAACTGATTTTCATTTAGTTTCACTCTCTGCGTCCTCTCTAGTTTTTCTTTTATTGATTACAGAGATTATTCCTGTTGGGCATTTTGAAAGAAACCTTGACATCCCTTTTCTTAACAATGGACCATTCCACTACTTGAAATATAAATATATATATATTTATTTTTTCATGTGTAACACTTTTCCATGAGTGGACAGATACTACCCTCTGATCCTTGGAAAGAGAGCCAGGGAGTAACACTTTGATCCTAGGCAGAGCGCATAGATACTACACTCTGATCCTTGGCAGATGCCCGCGGAGTGACACTTTGATCCTATTAGCGTACACAGATACTCTGATCCTACACAAAAGGAATAAATAACT
>VCCN01002627.1:2080956-2092144 GCA_006491835.1 Architeuthis dux
TATATCTAGTATCTAGGCGCTTATTTTCAGACGGACAGACAGTTGGTGAATTGTAATAAGATTATTTATTATTTACATGTTTATTTGTAGGTGCTCAGGACTACAAAAGCTTGCAGGATGTTGATGTTCTAGCCATCGGGATGTTGAAAATGGCCTAAACAGCCATAACATGTACATCAGAAGGCATACACCAATACACAAGGTGGAACTACGTTCATAAAAATGTTAATTTTAACATTTTAAGGCTTTTAAAAAAACTTTAGAATTTTTATATTTTATAACATCTAGAACATTGAAATTGAAAATATTTTTCATTTTCATAGTTTAAGTTTATTTGTAATTATATATTATTTAGAAAGTAATTAGTACATAAATCTGTATTTACAAGGTTATTATTAAGATTTTAGGGTTCCGATATTTTTATTTGGAATGAATTACCGAAATCCCATAGGTTTAATTATTCACTTAATGAATTTCTATCTAACGAGAGATTTTGTGGAACTGATTGTCCTCATTAAGAGAGGTATCCATTTGTACTCCCACCCCATGCCCTGAAAAATGGCAGTGGACACCCATTGATACAGTTATTAAAAAATGAAATTGTGCTCTGGATTTTTCAATCATTACAGTAAAAATGGATAAATATGTGTCCGCTCTGAAAGCATAAATATTTTCATTATAAAAAAAGAATGGAGTCTGATATTTATGCAGGAGAAGTGCAGAAGAGTCTTTGATGGTTTTCATGATTCTGGATCACCTCTCCAAATCTCAGCTTTCCATTTATTTGCCGCCGTATATTTCTGAAACCTGGCAAGGCATTGCGAGGGAGAAGGGGAGTCGAAACCTTATTTTCGAAAAACCAGGCACAGATGGTGCCAACGAGATACAAGAGATCATTGAGTAGTTTGTGAAGAACAATAAACAAACAAACATCTGATTGCACTCCCAATGCCCCCCACTCCTCAAATAACCCCCACAAGATATAGCATTTGTCACTTTTCCCAGATGTGAAAAATCCTTACTTCCCACACAATAGATATCCACTTTAGCTGGCTCCTCCATTGCCAAAAATCTTGATTTAAAAATCTTCACTCCACCAAACCTGAACTGCATTTCTTTTTATAAAAATTCAAATTTAGAATCAGTTTCCCTCTTTTGTGAAGATTAATTCTTTTCTTCCGTATTATTCTGCAAAGAGGAGAACAATTTTAAGAGTTTCTAATAGATTTCCTCCAAAATGAAAGAAACTAGTTGTGATTGTATTTCTAAAGTGTTCCCACATTTTGGAGGCCATTTTGTTTTTGGAAAAGGCAATATAATTCATGTATATATGTATAAATATATATATACAACTTCAAAATTTCTTTGCTTTGATAGTTTACATGTGCACCAAAAGAGATTCTGAAATTTTCAAAAGAATAATGAAAGAATTCATTCCAGACATCATTAAAATGATTTTTCTCCAATTTATATTAATTGAAGATAGAAAAAATTGGTAATGGTTAAAAGCAGACAATTATAGTTCAACTAGTGTTGCCAACCCCAAAAATGTTTTAGCACTAGTTTGACCATTAAAAAAGCAGTAATAAGCACTAATTCTTTCAAAAATATGACCAAGAATGACCAAACTAAAACTAAAAATGGTCAAAAATAGCCTAAAATGGCCAAAAATCACCAAAAAGACACTAAAAATGGTCAAAAATAACCAATAATGACCAAAACATGCCAGAAAGACATGAAGAATGGTCAAAAATATCTAAGAATGACCAAAAACCGCTGAAAGGACACTAACAATGGTCAACAATAGGCCAAAATGGGCCAAAACCACCAAAAAGACACAAAATAGTCAAAAATAGACCAAAATGGGCAAAAACTGCCAAAAAGACACAAAAAATGGTCAAAAGTAGCCAAAATGTTTAAGCACTTTTTGCACTGGCAAACCAAGAAACTTGCTAAATCAACTAGGTTCAAGACAAAACTCCTTTTTTATTCCATTTTTTCTGTCAGGGGAGAAACCACCCTATGATGACAAGTATTGATTAAAAAGCAAAATATACATTTGCAGACACAACTTATCCTCACACAATCAACTGAAATGAAGGAAAAAAAATTACTAGAAAGATGTCAGCTCAGACATGTTTGTTAGCAGTGTAATTCTTCTTAACAACAAGGTAAAATATTTTTTGATTCAGCAATGCCATCTTGTGGCCATAATATAGTTATTCTAAAGATTTAGGATGAAGTAAAGAGTAGTGCCACTAAGATCTCCTAGTAAAGATGAGTACCACTAAATATAACCAAGAAAGATTAGTACCACTCAATATAACCAAGTAAAGATTAGTACCACTCAATATAACCAAGTAAAGATCAGTACCATTAAGGTCCCCTAGTTAAAGATTAGTACCACTCAATGAGACCAAATTAAGATCGGCATCACCACAGTAAGGATTAAAAGGTAAGGATGAACAAAAAAAGGTCTTAAAACAATTATGTTTCAACCATGATTGAGCCTGCACCATTTTGAACAGGGGGGCCTGCACGGGTCTGCCTGGGAGTGTACTCAAGGTCTCTTTGAATTTTTACTGTCCCAGCTGGAATGTGAACTCAGAATGCTGATTCCATTCTCCACCCCGTTACCCACTCGGCCGCCCTGCACCAGGGGTGTTAAATCGCCCCTGGGCCCCCAACGGAGAGCCCCACCCCCAACTTTATGAATAGTAGTTCACCTACAGCATTTCTACTAACATTATACAATAACAAATCTCACTAAATATTGGAGGGGGCCCCTCAAAGAGCCGAGCCCCCCTAGACCCCAAAATCTCCAACTATGCCTCTGCCTCACACCTTCACATATTTATTAGCTGAATCATTTTTCACTTTTCTTATCCGAGTTGATTTTGTCCCTACCTATTCTCAAGTCTGATTAGATGCCATCTTTATTTCTTATCAGGTCCGTTTCTTCTTCTCATCTTTTTATCTTCAGGCAATATTTTAGAAATTATTATAAACTTTATATTTAATACCTCCCAATTTTTCTTCAAAGAACTTAAATTAGCTAAAAAGATGAAAAGAAAATACTCGTCCCACTCCCTATAATAAATAATGGTTATAATCAAATACAGATATAGAAGACACGATTCAGTGCAAATGAATGTAAATGGTTAATCCAGCAAGAACTTAGGCTTAAAACCTTCCCTCTAAACTTTGATGCCGGTGAAGTCTGCGGTAATAAGAATAAAAATATTAATAAAAGCAGGTTTAAGTGGCTACATTGAAGATTAGGATAACAAGAAGAGGTTGAAGAGGTAAGGTGAAAGGGGAGACAACTGTATATCAGAAAGAAGATATGTATTTTTGATGATAATCACAAAGATAAAAATAATGAGGAAGGGACGAGAAAAAAATGTAGAAAGCGCCATAAAAATTCAGTGAAAGAAATTAATGAAAAATAAATAAACTAGAATTCACTCGGAGAGGGCATACCTTTGTCAATGTTGCTAGAAAATCTGAATGAAAGTTATTGAAAACCTTTGGAGATGTCTTGCAGACAGGAAAATAAAAATGCTGATATTACGTGTTTTGGATATATTACTATGACCCAGGGGTGCTAATGGATCCGCTCCAAAATTTAATCAGTTCTTCCTTTGAGAACTTTTGGAGATATCTTGTGGTCAGGAAAATATGCGAACCAACATATAAACTGACAGCTCAGTATACATATTTCACACAAACATGTGAAAATTTGGACTGCACACGTGAGTTTTCTGCACAGCAAAAGAGCTTCTGAAGATGCTGAATGAAACTCAGCAAAATGCATCAAGGCTTATCTTTATGATAATAAATATGTTAGAGATGTAACACGCTTTTCTCAATCTTTCATTTCCACATTGTCAAATTACCTCTACCATATTAGTTGTGCAAAATAAATGCAGAAAGTAGAAAAAAGAAAGAAATCCGAAAGAAGGAAAAAGAAAACCAAAATTAAAAAAAGGAAAAAGAAAGAAAAAAGGAAAAAAAGAAAGCATAAAGAAGATAAAAGGAAAGAAAGCATGAAGAAAAAAGGAAAACAGAAAGAAAAAAGGAAAGAAAGCATAAAGAAAAAAGAAAAGAAAGTATAAAGAAGAAAAAAAAGGAAAGAAAGCATAAAGAAAAAAAGGAAAAATAAAGAAAAAGGAAAGAAAGCATGAAGGAAAAAGAAAGAAAACAAAGGAAAAAAGAAAGAAAAAAGAAAGAAAAAAGCATAAAGAAGAAAAAAGGAAAAAGAAAGAAAAAAGCATAAAGAAGAAAAAAGGAAAATGAAAGAAAAAAGAAAAAGCATAAAAAGAAAAAAGGTAAAAGAAAGAAAAAGAAAGAAAACCTAAAGAAGAAAAAAGAAAAAAAAGGAAAGAAAGCATAGTAAGTAAAAAAGAAAGAAAGAAAAAAAGAAGAACAACATAAAGAAAAAAGGAAAGAAAGCATAAAGAAGAAAAAATGAAAAAGAAAGAAAAAAAGGAAAGAAAGCATAAAGAAAAAAAAAGAAAGAAAGCATAAAGAAGAAAAAACAAGAGGCTAACGAAAAGAAAAAAGGAAAAACAAAATGGCCATTTCCCTGAGATGCTCCAAGACACACATCCATCTGACAATCAACAATTATTAAAAGCTTTTATCTCACATTAAATGAAAATCACAAAACATACCTTCAAGTCAGATCTAATGTATTTCTCCCCCATGTGATTAAGAACATAGATTCAAAGTGGGATCTCTGCCTCGGTACCCATGACTACCATCTTTCGATGAAACAAGCCAAAAGAGAAAAGAATTATCATAATTCTCTAATCTATCTGCGGGCCTTTTGATAATTTCACTAAAAACACACCTAATGTGTTACAATGCATAACAGAACCCGATATAGAGTTGTTATTTTGACTAATTAGGTTCAATGCATTACGATTGCATTGTTCAATGTTTTCTTATTTTCTCATGGCTTATGGATATCATACGAGGTGGCCGAGTGGATAACAGCTTGGAGAATGGACTTGATAAGCTGAGTTCAAACTCTAGCTGAGACAATTTGGGTTTACTTCGTACTGATGCCCTTGGGAAAGTCATTAATCCATCTCTTCTTCTCCCAGCTATGGGTAAAATAGTAGTAAAGTGAGTGATACCAGTTTGGGTGCTTGTCGCCTTTATATGAAGATGGAGGGCTGAAAATTTAAACGGGGTCAATTTACAATGTAAGTTTATGCTAAATAGGTCTTTTGTTTGTGTCCAGCAGCGTTCATGCTTGTTTTTTGAAAATTCAAACTTATTTTAGTGATCACCGCCCACCGAAAAAAGGTGAGAGAAGTAACTCATTCATTGATCACCACTTCTTCCGATGTTTTAATTGATCCCCCCCCAACAGCATGCTGCCAAAAGGCATTGGTCATGTGACGGTTTCTATTGAGAGACAAACCAGACCTGTTTGTATATATGTTTTAACCGCTCTCTTTCTCTCAGTTTGTTCGCCTCACATTCTATTCATATCTATCAACCACCCTCTCTCTCTCAGTCTCTTTCTATCACAATCTGTTCATATCTATCTATCCATCTATCTATCTATGACACTTTAAAAAAAATGTATATCTTTCATATTTTTTAGCGTCAAACTATTATTAAACACGCCTAAAAATTAAAAAAAATCACATATGAATTCTTTTCTCTTTTTTTTAAATTATAGAATATTTCTCTGCCGAACATATTAAAAACAGAAATTTTTATACAATGGCATTTTGAAAAAAATCATTGCACGAATGTTACAATTTCATGAAGAAAAAAAAACGCCGTTTCTATTCCTGATTTTTCCTTCCGATCCAATATAGGACAGCGACAATCATTTCTTTATTAAAATTTCCCATGATGCTTCAGTATACTCTCTGGACATTGTGCTTCAGCTTGTGTGCCAAGAAGATAGAACGGAAAATATAGATTTCCTGTTCGGTTCTGCCACGACAGATCCTGGCAGTGGTAGTTGGAACGGTAATTACAGGGACTAACAGTGTTATTACCATTCTCGAAGACTTCTTGGGTGCCTTTTGTGTTTCTTCAATCATTTTCTGGAGAATTTCTTTAGGGGATGCACTTTTCTTCGTCCACCATCGCATATTTGCATGGCGCCACTTTGTCTTACAAATAGTGGAGACTGGACCATCACAGGTGATCATGTGTTGCCGGTGTAGTGATGTCGAGTGGGTGGGCGGTTGCGTCAAAAGAATGGCAGCCTTTCGTTACTAATCGTGAAAGATCCTTAAGGCCCAGAAGCCAACGAAGATGAAAATGGCTGGGTGAGGTTGTAAGATGAGTCACCAGTGAGGTGTCGCTTGCGAGGAATACAGAGCGGACTATGAAATACGTCTTTGTTTAAGCAGACGGTTCGTACCTTCACTCTCTTCTTTTCGCACTAGGAGTCATCTTTTTTTTTTTTCTGAAATCCCTTGAGGGGTGACAATTCTAGATTCCATTGCTACGTAAGGAAATTGTAATTATTATGGGAAAGGTGTGAGTGAACAAAATAGCAACAGTTGAAGATATATATTATACTTATGAAGTTTCGGTTTTGTAGCCGACTTCAGATCGAGCTACCTGCAGGCCTGACTGAACTCTGCTAGTCTAACAAGCATTCGGTAAAATTAGCCTCCCTAGGGGATCCTTGACTCATAGATATTTAAATGTATGACTTTAGATCAGTCCTTACTGAATACCCTGAAGTTGCTCCCTTGTTACTACTGCTAATATAGTGATGTCAATCCTCATTGGACATCTACTAGTCTAACCATCATTCGGTAAAATTAGCCTGCCTAGGGGATACCTGACTCATATTTAAATGTATGATCTTAACTCTTAGTTTCATATGAGAAAATGTAGATGTAGGTGTAAACAATGAGGGGAATAACTACTGATCAAAGTTACCTCTTTTTCAACATTTGGTAAATTAAAAAATAATTTTTTTTATTTCATCTGACATAAATAATTTAACAATCTTTGTTTCCGCCACCGAAGAGTTCCGCTTTCAATTAGGAGTGGTTTCAAGCGTTTTATGACCGTAAGAGTTAAATCAGTCCTTGCTGGTTACCCCAAAGTTGCTGGCTTGTTTCAATCACTAGTATAAAATAAAAAGTGATGTCAGTACTCATTGCACTAAACGTGAAAAACGGGCAAGTTCGGTCAATGTGAATGCAACGGTTATTCAATACACGTTACACATACAACAGTATGTGTATGAAGTAAAAAAAAAATTCATGTAGTTCATTGCAAATAAATTTCCTTTTATTTAAGACTTTCAAAGACAAAACTAAGTAAATTGGTGGTCTAAACATCATTTTAAAACGTAAAATCATAACCGAAACAGTTATTCAACAGTTTTGTGACACGTGACTGATCATCCTAAAATTATTTTAATATGTACAAAACAATTAAATAACAATGATTTGATACACAATTTTATACAAAGTTATTTTATGATTTATTTTAATACAACATTGTAGCTAGTAAATGTAATTAGCAACAGACTGTTTAAACAAAAACTTCAGTTATCTACGTAATATTTCTTAAAAATAATACAGTTCTTATTTTAATTTAATTTTAAAAAGTTTTGGTCTTTGGAATAGTCTTAGTTTATTTGCGATGAGCTATATGAAGTTTTATTTTTACTTGATACGCACTTTCATCTTATCTTTTTTTTGTTTTCTAACATCGTCTTGCACGATCGAAAACAATTTTTAAGTAGGGATTAATTTTGTCTAATAACTTTTTTGTCTTCGACCTTTGAACCCCACTGTTGTATGTGTATCCAGTACACAAGCTAACTCAATGGCATCTCACTGCCGACTGAGTAACCCCACTGTAGAGTGTCTGTTCAGGCATGCGCAGTAAGATCCTCTGATTGGTTGCTAAGTTACATCTAGGCAGTGCAACTGGTTCTTGAGATATTCACAATGGTTGGATACTTTGCGGGCATACTTTGTATATTTCTATTCGAACAAAATGTCCATCTCTTTTAGGCTTGTTAGAAACTGTCAATCAAATCTGTCAACATATGTTTCTTCAGTTTTTAAGTGGGTCTGGTTGGCTGGCTATGTATGTATTTTTAATTGATCACCCCCAACACATGCTGCCAAAAGCCATTGGTCACATGACAGATTCTATTGGGTAACTAACCAGACCTATTTCTATTGGATGTATGTGTTGCATGTACAAGCTGCACCAATGGAGCTAGAGGGCTGAAAATTAAATTTGTGTGTGCATGGAGGGGAGGGTTCAATTTGCAATGTAGGTTTATGCTAAATTTGTCCCTTAGTTTGTGTCCGGCAGCATTCACGCTTGTCTCTTGAAAAACATTTTTTCCAGTGATCACTGCCCAACAAAAGGCGAGAAAAGTAGATTATTCATTGATCACCGATTTTTCAAATTTTTTAATTGATCACCCCCAACAGAGCATGTTGCCAAAAGCCATTGGTCACGTGACCGTTTCTATCGAGTGACAAACCAGACCTGTTTCTATTGGAACAAAATGTCCATCTCTTTAAGGTTTGTTCTGATGTTTGAAGCCAAGTTTGGTCAATTAATCCAACGTTATTAGTTAATTGTCGGCTCTGAGCAGCGTTCTGTTTTTCTCTCGAAATTCTTTTTTCTGCTTTATTCTTTGCTATTTTGGAACTAGCGAAAAAGCGTTTTGCAGGGAAAACATTAAGAACACAACCCCCAAACAATGTGCGCAAATAATTATTCTCTCCCTGGCATTCAAATTGTTTAAAAAGGCATTTTTATTCAAGACGTATTGTCTGCTTTTTGAAGGAGTCCTCCAGCCCTGACTAAACCTTGAACACATTATAGTCTTTTTCACTTGTTAATGATTCCGTTTTAGAAGTGGTCCAAATTGATTGTAATTTTGGCATTCGTTGCTTAAGGAAATTATAAAGATGATTAAAAAAAAAAAAAAACTGTCTACGGTGAAGTATTTTTGTTTTTTCTTTTCAACTTCCTTGTTGCTTTTTATCAAAACGTTCAAGTCGTTTATATTCTACGACCATTAACTAAGCAACACCGATCAGAATTGCATTGTAATAAAAACCACTGATAAAGATGAAAGAAAAAAAAAATGCTGACACTTTTCAAAATTTTAGTACAAATAATGACAGGTCTGGTTAGTCACTCAATGGAAACTGTCACATGTCCAATGTCTTTTGGCAGCAAAAGTTGGGGGTGATCAATTAAAAATTGGAAAAAGGTGTGATCAATGAATAACTTACGTATAAGTTCAACTAAGGGACACATTTAGCATAAACTTACATTGTAAATTGAACCTATTGGTGGGAGGGGGGTTTAGAAAAAAAACAAAAATAAAGTTTTTTCTAGACATAATAAGGTCTAGATGTTTAAATTTTCAACCCTCTAGCTCCATTGGTTCAGCCTGTACGCATGATACATACATACATTGTCAGCTAGCCAGACCAACTTGAAAACAGAAGAACAGTTTTGGAAAGAGCAATGCTAGGAATAACTTCAAGAGATAGAAAAAGATCAACATGGATCCGAGGGAGGACTAGAGTGAAGGATATTATACAAATAATTAAGCAGCAAAAATGGAGATGGGCTGGTTACCTAACAAGAAGAGATGACAATAGATGGGGCAAATGACTAACCAATTGGTGCCCATGGGACAGTAAACACAGTAGGAAAAGACCAGACATAAGATGAAGGGATGAGATAGAAAAGTTATGGAGAAATCAGATAATAAGCACAATCACGGTCGTCATGGAAGGAGATGGGAAATGCCTTTGTCCAGCAGTGGACTCATGATGGCTGATGATGATGAGTTTAGCCACTCAGGTTGTTTTACATTCTACGGCTGTTAAGTAAGCAGCATGGATTGCAAATAAAGAAGTAGCTTCTGATGATACTTGAAATCGCATCCCTTATCCTTGGGAGCCTGACTGCAATGGGTGGCACTTTATCAATTTGGCCATGGAAACCCATCAGTAGGTGTAGTTCAAATTTAATCATATGTCTACACTTTTCCTTCTCAGATCTTTTTTCAATATTAATTCTTCTTCCTGCCTTTCTTTCCTTCCCCTCCTCCATTTTCTTCCTTTCCTTCTTCCCTCACTCCTTTCCTTCTTTTCCCTCCTTCCTTCCTTTCTTTGCCCCTCCTTCCTTTCTTTTTCCTATCCTTCCTTCCTTTCTTTTCCCCTCCTTCCTTTCTTTTTCCTCTCCTTCCTTTCTTTTTCCTCTCCTTCCTTCCTTTCTTTTCCCCTTCCTTTCTTCCTTTTATTCTTCCCTCATGCAATTCCTTCTTTTTTCTTCTTCCCTCCTTCCTTCTTTTCTCCCCCTCCCTTTCTTTCTTTTCCCCCTCCTTCCTTTCCTCCTTCATTTCCTTCCCTCCTTTCCTTCTTCCTTCCTTTCCCTTCTTCACTCCTTCATTTCTTTCTTCTCTCCTTCATTTTCTTCTTCCCCCCATTCTTCCCTACTTTTATCCTTCCTCCTTCCCCCTCTCTTCCTTTCTTTCTCTTCTTCACTCCTTTCTTCTCTCCTTCATTATCTTCTTCCCTACTTTTATCTTTCCTCCTTATCCTTCTTCTTCTTCCTTCCCTTCCATCAACCAATCAACTATTGCTTACATTATCCATCTACTGCCCTGGGGGGGATCACTATAGATCCATTACCTTTGTCCTAAGCTACGGACACAAGACCAGATATTTCATGGTGACTGCCTATCCATTCTTGTCACAACCACCTCAACCATTCCGCCCCAGATTTCAGATATTTCATGCATCATTTACCACGACAAACAGCATGAGAGGGCAGGAGGGTAGAGCTGGGATACTCTGGACAGGGTGGCTCTCAATGGCTCCTAGGTGAGAAACGACGATCAATTTAAAAGCAAAGCACGCAGACAAGATGAATATTTGATTATGTTCCACTTTGATGCAATATCATTAAAGGGTTTTATGAGCTGTAACCGAAGGTAGGTTTTAAAGGTCCAATATTTATGAGATGAGCCATCAATACAGTGACTAAGAGGTAAATATATCAATACATATACATATATGTATGATGCATAATATTTGTGCAGAGGAGTGGAAGCAGATATCTTAGATTTGGATACATAAATGCATGAATTCACAAAATTACAAACATATATATATATGATAATTATAATGACATTTATTAG
>VCCN01002627.1:2094327-2104550 GCA_006491835.1 Architeuthis dux
GGGCAGGGCAAGTCAGTGGGTGGACAGAGAGAAGAACAGACAATGAGAGAGGAGACAGAAAGATTGATTTGTGGAGACTGAAGCAGTTAGAAAAGCTGATAAATAAACAGGTCTGGTTTTTCCTAGACATGAGGAATAAATGTTAAAATTTTCAGCCCTGTACACATGATACACAGCCCGCCAGCCAGACTCACTTAAAAACTGAAGAAACCTGGGGTGACAGGTGAAACATGGAACTTAACAAAGAGATTGGCTCTCAAACTATGCAACAAATTTCAAATAAAACCCCCAAAACTTTTTTTGGGGGGGGTTAAAAACCAAAAACCTTTTATAGACATAATAAGGAGTAAATGTTTAGATTTTCAACCTTCAAACTTCTTTGGTGTGGCCTGTACTCACAACACATAGTCAACCAGATTCGCTTGAAAACTGAAGAAACCTATGGTGACAGTTTTGGTTGAAAGTTTCTATTGTTTTATAGTTGGGTGCAGATTCATTGGTTCCAGGAAAGAAAGAAGACTCGAAAGTTGTTCGTAAATATATGCGGACATATTTTTATTCCTTAAGTTACATTTTGTTGGCCGGAGAATGAAGTGTGGGAGAGAGAGATAAGGGTGCCGAGAGATCATTCCCAACAGGGGAACTTGGTCTTATGCCTTCCCAGCCCTAGGCCTGTCTCTGCTTTGGGTCTCTGTCCTCTCTGTCTTTTTTGCTTCCGCTTGACTGAGCTTTATGGGGTTTCGAATGCCCACACTAGTGTGTCATACATCCTATTTTTGGACACGTTAGCTTTTTCTAAAACGCTATTTAGGTGAGGAATTTTCATTGAGGGGAGTGTATTTACAAAATCTCTAGTTTCTACTATGAATGGTTAGAGCTGCTACGTAGTTAATATATCACTGAAACGAAGGTGTATAATTCTAATAGAGGAAGTGCAAGATCATTGAATCAAAATTGAGAGATTGTAAGCATTTAGCGCGGGGCCCTTGAAAATGCGGGGCCCATGACATATGCTACTTTTCATAGTTTATCCGACACTGAGAATCATGATCTGAAATCCGATAGTAAAAAAAAAATCAGACCATGTGGTAGAGAGTGCAAGACTTTGACCCTAAGCCACTAGCAGAATCAGATATGGCGGAGGAATTCAGGAAAACATCTATAGGGCTCTGTTTTTACAGGAGTCTTGGTCAGGAACACACGGCTGCTATCCCGACTACAGCGCACACTCTGCGTTGGAAAAGCAAATTTCCCCCGGGAGCGGAAGCAGCATTGCAATGATCTACGCTTGGCTGCCAGTAGTGCTTTTATTCCCCGGACATCCTCCTTCCCCCCCTACCCGCTGCCTGACACCACACGTCCATCATTCCGTTTGTGAAATGTAAGGTGTGTGAATGCCTTATTTAGAAACCATCAACCAAAACTGTCAACATAGGTTTCTTCAGTTTTCAAGCTGGTTTGGCTGGCTGGCTATCTCGTGTACAGGCCATACCAATGGAGCTATAGAGCTGAAAGTTTACTCCTTATTGTGTCTAACTGTTCATAATTAAAACTTGAAATTTTGCACATACACTCCCCTTGATGAGTAGGGAAAATATTTTTTTTTGTTTTGGGAAAATTTCCCCCCTAAATAGGTTTTTAGAGGGGGTCCAATTTTATCTATCTACCAATCTGGACTTTGCCCAGCCCTAACTGTTCATAATAGAAACTTGAAAATTTGTACACACACTCCCCTCGATGAGTAGGGAAAATGTTTTTTTTTTGTTTTTTGAAAATTTTCCCCCCTAAATAGGTTTTTAGAGGGGGTCCAATTTTATCTATCTATCTGGACTTTGCCCAGCCCTAACCGTCCATAATAGAAACTTGAAATTTGTACACAGACTCCCCTCAATAAGTAGTGAAAATATTATTTTTTGTTTTTGGAAAATTCCCCCCCATAATAGGTTTTTAGTGGGGGTTCAATTTACAATGTAATTTTATGCTAAATTGGTCACTAGCTTGTGTCCGGCAGTGTTCACACTTGTTTTTTTTTGAAAATTCCGACTTTTTAGTGATCACCACCCAAAGAAAAAAGTAAATTATTCATCTTCTTCAATTTTTTAATTGATCATCCCCAACATTGGTCATGTGACGGTTTCTATTGAGTGACTAACCAGACTTGTCTTAGTTTTGATTCAGGAATGGAACTCACACTTGTGAGCTAAAAGGTTTTTTCCATTGGTTTCAGTTCATTTCATGTAAGTTTTCTAAGGAATACACTGGGGAGGTATAGTACTGTGATAGATGACTGGCCGGACAACTGAGTGGAAGGTCGGACAACTGGGTTGGAAGGTGGTTGATTGGTTCGTAGTGATAGGAGTGGCGGGATAGGTCTGTAAGTTGAAAAGATGGATTCATTGCTTAAAACCACTTGTACAGGATAATGATGTGTTCGGTGAGGAAGTGGTGTGATGGTAGTGCGGACTGTAACAAGTGGTATGATGGTAGTGCAAACTATGCCACCAGTAAGCATGAATGGTTGGTTGAATAAAAAAAATAGAGCCATGAAGAGGCAACGAGACAGAAAGACAGAAATATGCATTTGGGGAGCTAGAAAGGCTGATAAATAAATAGATATAAACTGGTGAAAAAAAGAACAGATTGAGATAGATAGAAGGATATGAATGGACAGAGATAGATAAATAGATAGATAGATAGATAGATAGAAGAATATGAACGGACTGTGATATATAGATAGATAGATATCAACAGAGATAGATAGATATCAACATACCGAGATAGTAGATTGATATCAGCATACCGAGATAGTAGATTGATATCAGCATACCGAGATAGTAGATTGATATCAACATACCGAGATAGATAAATAGATATCAACACACCGAGATAGATAAATAGATATCAACACACCGAGATAGATATCAACACACCGAGATAGATAAATAGATAGATATCAACACACCGAGACAGATAAATAGATATCAACACACCAAGATAGATAGATATCAACCGACCGAGATAGATAGATATATCAATAGATAGATAGATAGAGCAATAGATAGATAGATAGAAATGAACAGGTTGATATTGATAGATAGATAGATAAATAGACTGATAGATTTTTTTAGCATGCCAAGATCCAAAAATAAACTTGTGTGAGATTTTTGCTACGATTGACAGTGCTGCAATGATTTTTGGAAGGAAACATAGTTTTAGGGCTGGTTTGTAAGATGTTTCGAGGGCCTCCAAAGAACTGTATGATAGAAAACGCGTGAGGCTAAGCATTCTGTCGGATTCCAAGCCTTCCACATCAGCCACTGACAACGAACCTTGACCTTCAACATCAAGGCAGGCAAACATAGAAGAAGATTATTTTTTGTACGCTCAAAGTTTTTTCCCATATAAACTAATGGCATTTGCTTCTTCACTTTACACCATATTAGGATAGCGTGGGAGTTCTTTAAAGGGGTTAAGGCACCTTTACCATATGTAGACTATTTTCCGTCAATATTAAATGGCTGGAATCTTGACCTCATATTTTCTAACACAAACAAGTAGAGAAACTTACATTCAACTTATATAAAAATGATTAACTTTATACATACTTCTTAGGTTCCTCTGCAAACAAAGGTATTGTTATAATACCATTTCTTCTGCCGTTTGGAAATCAGTTTTTCTGATAGAACTTTCTTGGAAAATTCCTAAATCTGAAGTTTTTGAAAGTGGGTTCTCCCCCTGACAAGTCATTTTAGCCTCAGTCACCCTCTTCCAACCAAGCAAATAAAACCAAACTTTCAGGTGTTGTCCAGAGTTGGAAGATGTCTTTTGCCATACAAGACCAAATTAAATAGCTTTAGTACCAAAAGAATCAAATAATTTAAAATCCATCATCAGACCAAATTTGTATGGTTTTAGGACCAAATTAAGTAGCTTCAGTACCAAAATAATCAAATAACTTAAAATCCATCATCAGACCAAATTTGTATGGTTTTAGGATCAAATTAAGTAGCTTCAGTACCAAAATAATCAAATATCCATCATCAGATTAAGCTTGCAGGAAAAATGGATTAAAATACATATTTAAAAAAAAAACTTTTCTCCACGTATGTTCATATCATTTGTGTGTAAGGGATTGTTATCTTTTGTAAATTTTCCTTCTGTACAACATCTTTATTTTCGGAACCAAACATCTTTGTTCAGTACCAAATCTGCACAATTTGAGTCTTGAAAAAAACCAAATGGCAACCCTGGTGCTGAGAGGAGTTTGTTGATTAAAATTGACAGCTTTTTTTCTTTTCCCCTTCCATAAAAAAAAAAAAATCATTGAAAACAAGCAGAAAACACAAAATGACCAAATGGAGAAAAGTGCCAATCTCAGAAGCTCTGGCCAGTATCAGAAAGATAGCCAGTAGCATCATCTTCCTTTCCGTTTGTCAGAATCAAATTCAATTGTCCACTTTGTACGGCCATTAGCTACATTCAAAGAAATGGCCTTTTCCTCACCGTTCGTCTTCGCGTTAACTAATCCTACCCAACCAGCGCCGCTTTCCGAATTCTCCTTGACGAAAATTTGGATTCCTAAACGACATTTCCACAGAGAATTGCACTCTGGAACTTGTGGCGAAATTCAATTTGACTCTATCGGCATTGGAATGGTCGTTTTATTCTGGAAGCCTTTGTACACTGACACCCCCAGTTGGCTCGACGCCGGAACCGTTGATCCATGCATATTGGGCAGAGACTCACAGTGGAAGAATTGAGAAAATCTCTTTTCTTTGTCCACAACTAACAGATCCAATCTTCTTGCTTGGATGGAGTGGCTGGTCTGGATCTCAAATCCCAGAGTATTAGAAACCGTTACCAAAACTGTCAACATAGCTTTCTTCAGTTTTCGATGCGCACCAATGGAGCTAGAAGGCTGAAAATTTCAACATTTACTCCTTGGGTTTTTTCCGGAAATTCTCCCCAAAAATAAGTTTTTAGTTAGAGGTTCAATTTACAACTTAAATTTATGCTAAATTGATCCATTTGTTTCTGTCCACCAGCTTTCATGCTTGTTTTTAGAAAATTCAGACTTTTTTTAGTGATCACTACCTAACAAAAGGCGAGAAAAGTAACTTATTTATTAATCAACCCTTTTTCTAATTTTTTTTATTGATCACCCCTAATATGGCATGCTGCCAAAAGATGTTGGTCATGTGATAGTTTCTGTTGACTGACTAACCTGACCTGTTTTACTCTTTATTTTTAGGACAGCATCTGGTTTGTACAGATACTATTTGCTTACATCCTTGAACCCAAGTCATTTGCACAGTTCCTAGTGTTTTACTCCTCCTACTCTGTCATATCTGCTTTTAGAGCCAATACACTGCGTCCACTTATGGTTAATTATTTCTATTGAGTGACTAACCATTATTATTAAGCAAAGATAGGAAAGAACAAAGACTCTATTCTTATAGTAGTTAGTAGTGATGATTTTAGACCTGCTGTTTAATATTATTATGATGATGATGATGATAATGGTTTTAAACTTACCATTTATCAATATGTAAGTAAAAGAAAAAAACCATAAGAATAGTGGGTGAAGATTTGGAAGAGGTTAAGGAATACATTTACTTAGGTCAGTTGATAAAGTTAGAGAAAGACCACGGAAGCAAAATAAAACGACTTATAATGATTGGTTGTAAAGCATTTAGTAGACATAGAGACATATTGAAAAGCAACTTGCCAATATGCTTACAAGGTAAAGTGTATAATGACTGTATAATACTGGCTATTGTGTACGGATGTGAAACATGGAAACTAAGAAAACCACTTGAAAATAAACTCGGAATAGTTCAGAGAGCATTGGAAAGAGCAATGTTAGGAATAACACTAAGAGATAGAAAAATATCAACAGGGAACAGACTAAAGTAAAAGATGTGATAGAAATAATTAAGAGACAAAAATGGAGATGGGCTAGACATACAGCAAGAAGAAAGGATAACAAATGTTGCAAAAGAATTTAAACAGATTTGTGCCCTAGATAGCAAACACAGTAGGAGAAGACCAGACATGGAGAGATCAGATAGTAAGTTTTGCTGGTAAGACATGACAGATTGATTTGATTGATTTGTTTAGCGGCATATCAATCCTTGATGGGTCATTTAATGCTGAAATCAGTTTAAAATCCCCAAAATAGTGTCTTGCGACTTTGGTCAAAGGTTATTTTTTTTCTTTTTAACTATTGTCTTGCAACTTTGGTGAAAGATTGTTTTTTTTTTTTTAATTAGTCTTGCGACTTTGGTAAACGGTTATTTTTTTTTTTAATCAGAGTCTTCCCACTTTGGTCAAAGGTTGTTTTTAATTATTATTTTTTAATTAGAGTCTTGCGACTTTGGTGGCGCCTGTTTGGGGGGGGGGTCTTACCCCTTTGCAGGGGATGCAGTCAGCGTATTCTAGGCCCCAGCCAACAGGGCCGGACATGACAGATGTTAGCACAGTCATGGTCGAAATGGAAGGATCTGGGAAAGGCCTTTGTCCAGCAGTGGACTTATAATGATGATGATGAATATGTAAGTGAGAAAAGAACAACGACTGTATTGTAGTTAGTGGTGATGATGATGGATTCACCTTTATTAGAAACCATCAACCAAATCTGTCAACATAGGTTTTTTCAGTTTTTAAGTGAGTCTATCTGCCTGGCTAGCAACAATGCAGCAAGAGAATTGAAAATTTAAACATTTATTAGAATAAATCGTCTTTTTGGATTTTTAGTGGGGTGCTCAATTTACAATGTAAGTTTATGCTAAATATTTATTAGAATAAATTGTTTTTGTTTTTTTTTTTTTTAAATTTCAATTTTTTCGTGATTACTGCCCAACAAAAGGCAGGAGGAATAATTTAATCATTGAACCCTTTTTTTCCAATTTTTTAATTGATCACCCCAATGCGGCATGCCATCACATGACGGTTTCTATTGAGAGACTAACCAGACCTGTATTTATTATAGTTGTTGTTGTAAGCTTGCTATGTGGGCAGCTGGAAAGGAGTTTGGCTAAATGGATGTGAATTCAAGCCGTTAATGCATTTTGGTGATCAAAGTGCGGCTTTGATCAAGGCTTTTGCAGATAAACACACGTAAAATGTAAAAACACGGATTCGGAAATTGTGTGAGTGACAAATTCTCCAATGACATGTACAAACATATCTGCTGTCAAGATATACTGGGTGTCCCAAAAGTAACGCCAGATTTGTGTTTTTTAAAAGTTTTTGTGATTTCTGTAGGTACCTACAGAAAGTAGTGCCCATGGCAACGCTGAAATTGCACTTTTGTCATAACAGTTTTAGCTATAATAACACACCATACTTGGTTTAAGCCACATCTTTCGCTACAGATAGCTGAAAATCTATGTGTAAGTTTGTTTAGCATATCAACCCTTGATGGGTCATTTAATGCCGAAATCAGTTTAATATTCTGAAAGTTGGAGGTTTTTTGTTTTTAAAAAAAAATAGAGTCTTGTAACTTTGGTGAAAGAACAGGTGGCCCCTGTTTGGGGGGTTCTTACCACTCTGCAGTGGATGCAGTCAGAGTATTCTAGGCCCCAACCAACAGGGCTGTGTATGTGTAAGTGAAAGGCATATGAATGGTGTCTTTCCTTACCACCCCCAGTCCGTCTGTCTGTCTATCTCTCTCATTAAACATCCAATAACAGAGAGGTGTTGTAAACCATAGCAACTCTGTAACATGAATAAGGGAAAATTTATGTGGCATAAGATTATTAATAGACTAGTAGATGATTTTTTAAAAAGATTTCCAATTTGAGAGTGATTATCAGATCTGAAAAATTAAATTGGCAACACTGCCTTGGCCCAGTAGCACATGTTTCGCTGCCCTGTACTGGTCCGCAGCCCAGTGTTTAGGGACCACTGTTCTAGATAACTTTACTGCCATCATTCTCTTCATCTCTTATTATTTTTCTCTCTTTCGTTTTACCCTCTCTTTCTATTATCTGTTGCCCTTCTCTGTCATCAATGACACTATGCAACAGAATGATACACTTTGCAACATAAGTATCAAATGTTTGGCTTTTTTGGCTTTCTGTTTTCATGTATTTTTTAGTTTCATAGTCAGGTTTGAATTTGAATTCTAAAAAGAGAGGTAGGGGGCACAGGGGAAACTGGGTGGAAAAGTCATGTGCCCAAAGAGTTCAAATATGAAATTGTCATATAAAAAATTAAAAGCATCAATGGTATTCTTTTTTCACTATCTGAGAATGGCTTGGCTGACTTTAATAGAGACACCTCAGTGGCGCCCCTTTCAAGTGGTGCCCAAGGCACATGCCTTGCCTGCCCCACACTAGTTAATCCACTGTATCTCAGACCACTCTTTGTTCTCTAATATACTGTGCTGTCTTGTGATCTCTCAATGTGATGTTAAGCATGATCGTTTCTTGTGCAAATTGCATGGTTCTTAGTTTGAGAGACAATCTCTTGGTGAAGTTCCATGTTTCAATTGTCACCTGTCACCGTAGGTTTCTTCAATTTTGAAGCAAGTCTGGCTGGCTGTGTATCATGTATACAAGCCACACCAATGGAGCTAGAGGGTTGAAATGTTAACATTTACTCCTTATTTCTAGGAAAAACGTTTTTG
The DNA here is from genome assembly GCA_006491835.1 of Architeuthis dux. Lineage (NCBI taxonomy): Eukaryota > Metazoa > Mollusca > Cephalopoda > Oegopsida > Architeuthidae > Architeuthis > Architeuthis dux. The sequence continues at coordinate 2,102,960 of VCCN01002627.1, forward strand.
TTTTAAATTCCACCCAAAATGGGTTTTTAGTGGGGGGGGAATGTTCAATTTACAATGTAAGTTTATTCTAAATTAGGCCCTTAGGTTGAGTCTGGGAGCAGTCACGCTTGTTTTTTTTGAAAATTCAGACTTTTCTAGTGATCACCGCCCAACAAAAGGCGAGAGAAGTAACTATCAGGAAGACTCTTTGGTTGTAGACCCTTCTTTTTGAACCCAATTGGCAGAGTCATAACTGGGGATTTGGAGGCCCAGGGGGCTCTCTCAAACATTTAGTGAGATTTCTCAGTAGAAATACAATATATGAACTACTACTTCTAAAGCTTTCGGGGTGGGGCACGCTTCCATTGGAGGCCCGGGTGGCGTTTTCAAATACCTCCGAGCTGCGCCTCCGCTAACTGGATCTCCTTGTTCTTTTCTTGAAGGTCAAGCTTCATAAACGAGACCTTGTACCAGAAGGTTAGCTGAGAAATCCAAGAACAACTGGGATAAAAGCCTCTACATTTCTTCTTCCCTCTGTCAAACATCAAGAATAGCAGAGCGCCAAAAAAACAGGAACTCTCAAAGACAGAATTGATTAAGACGCGGCCATGTACATCGGATTGTTCTGTCAGACTTCCAACCATCCTGTCTATACTTGCCCTAATTCATCAAACTGCTTCATCCAGAACTTTTCAAAAACCCCTTCTTCAATCCCTTCCTCTTCCCCTCTCGCTCTGTTATTAGAAACAGTCAACCAAAACTGTCAACATAGGTTTCTTCAATTTTTAAACGGGTCTGGCTGGCTATGTATCACGTGTACAGGCCACACCAATCGAGCTAGAGGGCTGAAAATTTTAACATTTACTTATTATGTCTAGGAAAATTTTTTTTTTTTTTTTTAATTTCACCCAAAATAGGTTTTTAGGGGTTGTTCAATTTACAATGTAAGTTTATGCTAAAGTGGTCCCTTAAGTTGTGTCTGGCAGTGTTAACGCTTGTTTTTTGAAAATTTGTACTTTTCAGTGATCGCCACACAACAAAAGGTGAGAGAAGTGATTTATTCATTGATCAGCACTTTTTCTAATTTTTTTAATTGATCACCCCTAACATGTCTTGCTGCCAAAAGATGTTGGCCATGTGACGGTTTCTATTGAGTGACTGACCAGACCTGTTTCTCCTGTTATTCAAGCTCTTGCTCTTCCCCTTTCTCTTTCTCACTTTCAACCAAACTTCACGCACACCAGGATTGGTAATTTGCTCGCCACTTGCAAACACCACTCCTCTTCCCATGCACAATTCCTACTCTACATTCAGTCATGCATACCCCCCACCTCCATCTTTTGACACTTTTGTCATTATCTTTGTAACCAACCGTCTCTGTTCACCCCTCAACTTGGAATTTCGATATCGTTCAAATTGGAAAAATAAAAATTAAACTAAGAAACAAAATTTTTAAAAAGAATGTGAATAACCAATGAGGAAAGTTCCCTTTGATTAATTTAATTTTCAAATTGATTAAAAAATTGAAAATAATAATAAGTAAAATGATTTGAATGTTTCTGGTATTTAATATTCTAATAGTTTTACTGTGGCTGTTGTGCTTGTAGTATTA
>VCCN01002627.1:2161805-2172578 GCA_006491835.1 Architeuthis dux
GGGGCGTTTTCAAATAGCCCCCTCCTTTAACCTTTCCCCTCAGCTACTCCCCTGGAAATAATGGTAAATTAAAAGAATGGAATCTTCCTTCTATCCAAGAATTTGTTTATGTTTGTCTAATGGAAACATTAACGTTGGTTAATGGTGGATAGTTCTTCACCTCTGAAAGGAAGCGATCAAAATCTCCAAGAACTTTTGGAATTGGAAGTGGAAGTGGGGGAGGAACTGGTTCCATAATGCTTCAAGAGAAATGGTTCAAGAACTTAAAAGGTGGGGGTAAGTGATGAGGCGGGTGGAGCAGATCGAGGAAATGGTCTGTAGTGAGAAATATTAAATCTGTTATGATACCGACACTCAAAGACGCGCATGAAGAAAATGGCACTTTGAGTACCGTGCTTCTTTTAGGAAGATTTTTGTTTTAATTTAAAAACGTGTGAAGTTGTTAACAATTTCCAAGGGTCTTATTTCTTTTTTTTTCTTTTTTTGTAAATTCAATATTTTTCGCATGCTTTTTAAAATCGGATTTTTATTCCATCTAAAAGTTTTTTTGTTTTTTTTTAAAAAGAAGAGTTTCAAAAAGGAGAGAATTCATTTAATCTCCAAGAAAAATTGGTAAAGAGCTTCACACCCTCTTGAAATTCTACGAAAAATCCGAGCGAATTGCTATGGCCTTAAATGTGGGAAGGAGGGATGCTTTCAAGTTATTTGATTTCAAATTTGAACGCTAAAAAAACAGCTCTGGTTAGTCACTGAATAGAAACCATCACATGGCTAGCATCTTTTGGCAGCATGCCATGTTTGGGGTGATCAATTAAAAAATCGGAAGAAGGGGTGATCAATTAAACTATTGGAAAAAATGGCGACCAATGAATAAGTTATTTTCTCTTGCCTTTTGTTGGACCGTGATCACTAAAAAAAGTTTTAAAAAACAAGCATGAACACTGGACACAAACAAAGGGACCAATTTAGTATAAACTTACAATGTAAATTGAACACCCCCCCACTAAAAACTTATTTGGGGGGAATTTTCAAAAAAAGGGAAAAAAAGAGTAAATGTTGAAATTTTCAGCCCTCTAGCTCCATTGGTGTGGCCTGTACATGTGACACATACATAGTCAACCAGCCAGACAAACCAACTTAAAAACTGAAGAAACCTATGTTTATATTGATGTTGACAGTTTCTAATGAACACATTTCAGCATCATCATCATCATATCATTTGTTATAATAACCATTAATATTATAATCATGATCCGTGTTATTAACCTTTAAATTCATACAACAAAAAAATAAATTTCTGTATCAAAAGAAAAAACCTCTTTAAAATTATCTCCCTTTGACCATTAGAGGAATTTTTTATTTTGTATCTATTCAATTCACAGAAGTGTTCCATTATTTTTAATTCTATTAATTGAAGAATCCCACTGTCAACAAGCGGTTACAAGTGGTCCATGAATTTAAGAGTAAATGAACACATATCGTTGTCCTCATGGTACCATTTGTCATAATAACCCATAATATTACAAGATTACCCATCATTCCCGTGTCATACCAGAAATTTCACACATCTCACAAAATCACTTCACCAGGAAATAAAAATCTCGTTTTTAAACAATCTTATATTTCCTTGAAGGAACCATTTAGAGGCTGAAGTTCCTCAAATTTTGAGGGTAACACATCGTATTTAACTTTCCCGAGTATTATGTCATTCATTGTATAAATGTTATAGACCATTATTTACTGATCTACTGCATTCTTTTGTTATCACAACTTCGAAAGTGTACATTTGAGTCCTTGTAAAATCTGCATTATTCACGGGGAACAAATAACGACAAACAAGCAGATGAAATGTGCCAAGATTGCAAAGAAATCTTTTATAATAATCCTTTATTTTGAAATTGTACATTTGAATCCTTGTAAAACCTGCACTATTCAAGAGGAACGAATAGCAACAAGAAATGAGCCAAGATATTATTACAAAGAAATCCTTTATAATGCAAAAGAGTTTTCAAGGAAAGAGATCATGGGTGTATGAGAACTCTTTTGTTGAGGGGAGGCAGAGGGCTGGATTTGACCCAAATGTGACATGGTTTTGCCTGAATTACGCTGATTTGCCTGAAACACTGTTTTGCCTGAATTAAGCTCAAACGTCTATGAAAGAGACCATTCCATACCGACCAATTTTGAAATTGTACATTTGAATCCTTGTAAAACCTGCACTATTCAAGAGGAACGAATAGCAACAAGAAATGAGCCAAGATATTATTACAAAGAAATCCTTTATAATGCAAAAGACTTTTCAAAGAAAGAGACCGTTCCATACTGACCAATTAACGGTAAGCTGAAAAGGGACAGAGCCAATGCAGAATTTCCATTTGCTTTCTGACACACCATTTATCATGTTTTATGAGACAGGCGAGGTTCACTGTCGGCATTCTTAATGAAAACTGATACCCCCCTGCCAGCAGCCATAATAGGTTGCTGTTGGGCCTGAACGTGTCAAACTGACCATTGCAAGGACCTCAATAGCCAAACGTCAGGAAATTATACAGTTAGCCGACCGTATATACAAAGACCCCTTCCTTGACCGACTGTATATACAAAGGACCCCACCCCCAACATTGAAAATCAAATGAATACCGTTTAAAGCTATTTCTAAGGACCGCAGTTAGAATTCCGGAAGATGGTAGGAGTCAAAATATTGCAAGGCTAATGGAGAAACCATGGTTCGGCTCACAAGCGAGAGGAACACGAATTTCCACTAGAAGGAGAAAGAAGAAGAAGAAAAAGAAGAAAGAAAGAAAAGAAAAGAAGAAAGAAAAGAAAAAACAGGTCTGGTTAGTCACTCAATAGAAACTGTCAGGTAATCAATGTCTTTTGACATTTGCCAGATATATTAATCAGCACACAAAGCAGTGCAGTGTCGAGTTTGAAGTTGTTTGGATCAGCAGTTCTTGAGAAATCTGATAAATACTAGAAATATACAGGACAATCCAAGTGAAATTATGAATCATCACCACCACCATATATGCTGTATTGGGGGTGATCAATTAAAAATTTGGTAAAAGGGGTGGTCAATGAATAAGTTATTTCTCTTGCATTTTGTTGGACAGTGATCACTTAAAAAAGTGTGAATTTTCAATTCGGCTACTGATGTTTGGCTATTGTGATCCTTGCAATGGTCAGTTTTCCCAACAGCAACCTATTGAATTTTCAGAAAACAAGCATGAATGCTGACAGACACAAACTAATGGACTAATTTAGCATAAACTTACATTATAAATTGAACCCCCATTTAAAAACCTATTTAGTTAGTCACAGAATAGAAACCATCATGTGACCAACAGATTGGGAGTGATCAATTAAAAAATTAAGTTACATCTCTCGCCTTTTGTTGGGCATTGATCACTAAAAAAGTAAAAAAACAAGCTCCATCAATGCAGCCAGCCCCACCTAAAAAACGTTTTAGTTGACGGTTTCCAATAGAAAAAGAAAAAGAAAAAAAAAGTTTGGTATTTGCTGGTAACCAGTGGTGTCCTGCTAAGAACAAGAAGTGAGGGAATGCAGGGTTGCCTGCTCTTGGGGTCTCAAATCGCCCCCCCCCCCATGGAGAAAACTTTTGAAATTTCTACTAATTTTAGAGAGGTTTTGAGGTCATATGGGTTTAGCATTTGGACATCTACTGGCTAATTCTTTCTTATCGTTGAATTGTTCAAATAGAGAATTTTAGTAGATGATGAGGGAACACTGTGCCCCCACCCCCAGAAGTAAGGGAACTCCGGCCCCCCCACAACACGACACACCACTGGTGGCAAATGAATTGGCTTGAAAGGCATAAATATCATCTTGTCTTGTCAAATGAGCCACGATTGATTACCAATGTTGTTGTTGTTATTGTTGTTGTTCTCCTGTACAATAATTCACGTTTCAATCTCGTTTCAAGTAGGGACAATCATCCTGTTTATTGCATTATGTAGAGAGGGAGAGAGTAGAGAGAGGGGGGTGTAGAGAGAGAAGGTAGAGAGAGGGGGCAGGTAAATAGGGGCGGGAGAGGGGAAGGAAGAGAGGGTGAGAGAGCCAGGTATAGAAAGAAAAACAGGGGATAGAGAGAGAGAGAGAGAGAGCCAGACAAAGAGAGAGAGAGAGGGAGAGAGAGGCAGATAAAAAGAGAGAGAGAGGGGCAGATAAAGAGAGAGAGAGAGAGAGAGAGAGAGAGAGAGGCAAGAGAAAAGAGAGATAGACAAAAGAAAGAGAAAAGAGAGATAGTCAAATAGAGACAGAGAGAAAATGAGAGAGAGACAGGAAGAAAGAGAAAGACAGAGATTAAAGACAGAGACAGGGACACGGAGTGAGAGTCAGAGAGAGAAAAAGAAAGAGAGAGAAAAAGAAAGAGAGAGAAAAAGAAAGAGAGAGAAAAAGAAAGAGAGAGAGAAAGAAAGAGAGAGAGAAAGAAAGGGACAGAGTAACAAAAGGTAAAAGAAAAACGTAGCTTCTCCTTCTTACGACAAAGCCGCAACTGCGTAGTCATGTACTGCCAACTTCCGACCGGCTTTCAATTCTAAGTGACCACAGAAACCACTTTGGGCAGTTTGGCCCGTCTAAAAATTCTATTACACTGGACAGTCATTGCACCTGACACCCAGTCTTTATCTGGCCGGAAAACATGTCCGAACTTGACCGGTCAGTTCTTCTGACTCTAACAAGATGAAAAGTTAACTTCAATCTTTGACAAAACCACTTACTTCATGAAGTCTGGCACAAGGCCAATTATTCTGATCATCAAGTAGCAATATACATTTTGATATATATTGCTTAAAAATGCATGTTGGTATATATTGCTTAAAACTACATGTTATATTGGTGAAAATACATGTTGGCATATATTGGTAAAAATACATGTTGGTATGTATTGATTAAAAAATACATGTTAAATTGGTGAAGATACATGTTAGTAAGTATTGGTTAAAAACTTATGTTAGTATGCATTGGTTAAAATGCATGTTGGTATGTATTGGTGAAAAATGCATGTTAGTATGTACAAGTATACCTTGATTAATGTGGTTAATTTGTTCCAAAATCTTCCGTACTGTTCAAAACCCAGACTATTCAAGGTCTTATAATTCAATTTGGTATTTTTTCCAGCTTATACTTAGTTACATTAATTTGTACAGCAATACCATAACTGTACTACATCAAAACGAATGAAAAAAAGAAAGAAACTAATAATTTGAAAAAAAGAAAAAGAAAAAATGAGATAATGAAGAACAAAAAAATGGAAATTATTCATAAAAAAGGAAAGAAATGAAGAAGAAAGAAGCAGACAACAAAAGAGGGAGAAGAGATTTAAAAAAACAGCGAAGAAAGAAAAGGAAAGGAAAGAAAAATGAACGAAAACAAAATATATGCAAGAGAATTGAAAGAGTAACAGTGAATGAGTTGGAAAAAAGAGATAAGAACTATAATGATAGATTGAAAAAGGGAAACATATGGATAGATAAAGAGAAAGAGAGAAACCTAAAAAGAGAACAACAGAGAAAAGAGAGAGTGGGAGAGAGAGAGAGAAGGGAAGGAAAAAGGAAAGAGAGAAAGAAAAAGGCAGATAGAGAAAAGAAGAATTAAAGAAAGTGGGAATAATTGATAAAAAAGAAAGACAAATGAAGGAAAATAAAATACATGAAGATAGGGAAAAAGATAGAGGAACCCAAGATAGAGGAACCCAAAAGAGACCAAAAAAAAGAGGAAGTAGAAAGAAAGGAAGAAGAAAGAAAGGAAGAAGATCATAGGAAAACATGAGAGATAGAAAGTACAAACTGACAGAGAGAGAGAGGAAGAAAGGGAGGGGAGAAAGAATTAGAGAAAGATAGAATGAAGGTAATAAGAGATAAAAAAAAGAAGGAAAATGGAATAAAAACGAAAGAAAAATGAACGAAAAATAAAATACAAGCAAAAAATGCAATAATTTTAGGGATGGGTAGGTAAGAAATGTTTTGACAAGTTAGCTGCAGGGGGGAAGAACTTGCGTAGGCGTCGGAAAGACTGGTTGGGTGTTGGGAGTTAGCAGCTTCCATTTTGTATTTTTTAACCTTTTTTCCCCTTTCTTTCAAGGTAATGAGTTTGGAGTAACCATGATTGGTAGTAACAACTTTTCACTAGTGAGTGCGTCGTACCAATTACATTTAAGTCATTTAACTGACATCAGAATTACCGTTCCCATTTACTTACAGAAGAATGGTACTAATTTACGATGATTGGTAAATAAATGAAATAGGAGAAGAAATAACGAAGGGTGATGAAAGATGGTGGGCGTCACTTAATTGATTGTGTAGCATTAATCAAATTTTTATTGATGGTAAAGATCTGGTTTTGGTTGCAACGCAGTTCTTATAGAAAAATGCTTTTTTTCTTCTTTTAATTTTAGGTGCTTTCAATCCATTAAACCTTCGAACCATCCGGGAATTTATTAGTTTTTACAAAAAATCCTTTTAAAAGGTTTTACAAGGGGGGTTCTATTTACAATGTAACTATTATGCTAAACAGGGGACTTACTTTCCGCCATATTTATCTTCCCTCTGTTTCAATTTTATTTATTTTATGAATTTTCTTATTTCTTTCTCTTTTTATTTTTAAAATATAACTATTATGCTGAAATGGGGACTTATTTTCTGCCATTTTTACGAAAGTATGGCATACATGAATTATCTTCCCCCTATTCCGATTTTATTTCTTTAATAAATTTTTCTTATTTCTTTCTATTTTTCAAACAACATGGGGTTTGTGCTAATTTTAACATGGTGTCTGCACGGATCTGCCTGGAAGTGTGAATATTTCAGACACACACAAACCCCATGTTAAAAATGGCACAAGCCTCATTTTTGATCAAATGTTGCTCAGATTGAAAGTATAATTTTAGGTCCTTTAAAAAGGAGCAGAAATGGTATTTGTAGAATGAACTAATAGAAGCACAAAAATATAGTAAATGGGAAAAAAACATTCTATCTAATGCTGCTCAGATTAAAAGAAGGTTGACTACAGAACTTGTAGTGCAGAATGGATTGATAGAAACACACAGTAGTTACGGCCAAATTGATTCGGATATGCTGGTTCTTGTATGATCACTGAAATTAAGCAATGTCAAGCTTGGTCAGGACCTAGATGGTTAACCAATTGGATTTATCAGGTTCTGTAAGCAGCCGGGAATCATGTAGAGAGCCTCCCGTGGTGATCCCGTTAATCCTCCTAGGAGTAGACCGGTCTCTACATTATGCTCAATAACGCAAGCCAAGCCTGTCCGTTCCTGCCCCCTGAACTTTCCGATTGGCCTGGCTTTGAACAACAAGAATTGAACGAACACATATAGTAAATGTGAATGAAAAAGTTTTAGTCAAATGTTCATCACATTACAGAACTTGTTTAAAATCTCTGAGGTGAAATGTTTTAATAAGTCCTTGTGTAAAGTCTTGGGCATTTTTTTGTTTTTTGTGAGTACGCACAGGGCCTCTGAGAGGAATTTTATAAGACAGTGCAAAGCTATTTTTGGCCTCCTACACACATACAGCACAAAAAAAACACCCTCATCCTTTATCCATCCTGTTTTCATTTACTGTAACCCTTTTAACACGCCATACTATATTTACTCATTGGTAAACGATAGTCAACCTAGGCTAAAAGTGTTAGGGTTAACATCGTTAGAAAATAGGAGAGATCACAGAGACTTAATAGAAATGTTTAAGATTATGCATGGTTTAGTAATAAACCCTGATATATTTTTTACTAGAAAGCAGTACAAGGGACTGAGAGGCCACATAGAGTCTCTATCTTTATGGCCTTTTGGGGGACTTTATCATTGAACATTACCTTTGTCTTTATTCTGTTCATCTTAAGCCTACTTTTTTACTTTCCCTATTTAGACCAGTGAACATGTTTTGTAATTCTTTGGATTGTATCGACTTAGAAGTTTCAATACACAGATCTACTCATGAAAGTCACAGGCTGCTCTTAGCACCATGGGCCCTGGTACATATGAACAGGTTGCATCAACCTCCCAGAGGTGCTGAATATGGAAAAGACCAAATTAGATCTAGGAAAAGGCTATGAACGAGGAAATGGAGGAATCAATAGATGCTGGCTTAGGAACCAGTTTTGATTAGCTCTAACGAGGAGAGTTCTCAAATAAATAATTAATGACCAGCACGAGAAAACAGAGGTGTGTAGGAGATATTTGAACGAGAAAAAAGGGCAATGAAAGTGTGTGCACAGGTTGCAAGATAAGCAATAATCAATTAAGGAAATTATTGTTGGTGTCCGAAAATTGGTGTTTGGGCGTTAATTGGTCCCTCCGCACCAACCCGACCCCGACTAAACACACCTTTTTTCGTTGGTCGCTCATTCCTTCCAATACAATAGCCAAGCTAACAAAGGCCTTGCATTTTCAAGTTACTTGCATTCATAGTAAAATAGGTCACCAATATATATATATATATGTACAGTATTGCCCATAAATGAGTACACCCCTACCACTATGTTATAGAAAGTTAATTGTCTATATATTAGATTGAAATGAGAATTCAGAAGACCTTGTTGTGTACAAATGAGATTTCTTAGTTACTAATCTCATTTGTACACAACAAGGTCTTCTGAATTCTCATTTTAATCCAATATTGTTGGATAAACTATAATCCACATCAATACACTGGTCATGTGTATGTGTGTGTGTGTTTGTGTTGATAAATACATAGCATTATATCTCTCTTTGTCTCTCCTTCTGTGTGTGTGTGTATGTATATATGCTGGTGTGTATAAAGAATACATATATATAGGTGTTGATGATTTTGAAATAAGGTATGATTCAATAAATACATAGTTCAAATTCACGTTCTCTACATGCAGGTTTTCATATTAAGTGCATTTGCATGTGAGTCAAGGTAAAAAAAAACCAATTTTTTCTCTCTTTCCAGAATTTTCTTTTAGTGGGTTAGATTCAGGGAAGCTTGCTGATTGGAGCCCTGCTTTTTAAAATTTTTATTTAATTTTATTTTTATCGAATGTTTTGTCTTTTTTTGCAAACAATTCCTTCTTTGCTCTGAATTTCTTCTGGCCGTAGTTTTCAGCACAGAACATTAATTCACTTCCTGGTTATTTTTGTCTTGTACATTTGATGAGACCTACTTACGTTCAGAGGTGACCAGTACTCCAGAACCCTCCGTCACACTCACCCCACACACACCACCTAACAACGAACGAACGAAGGAAGATACCTAAATATTTATTTGTCCTTTTTGTTCAGAACATTTCAGTCAATCAAGGATGCTGCAGTGACTTCTCATCTTCAGTGAAAGAACATCAAGAAGTATTCCTGACCACTGACAATCCCTTTCTTTCTGGTTTTCAATGCCTTTCTATAGTAAAAGATTAACAATGCATTCATGTTATACATAAAATAGCCCTATTCTGTCAGTAACACTTGTATTAATTTCTGACCACTGACAATCACTTTCTTCCCAATTTTATTGCATTTCTATCATAAAATAATTTTCATAATTTTGCATTTCTAAAATAAAATTTGCATCATATATATAACTAGCATTCCAAGGGAAATTATGAATCACCGCCACCCATATATGCTGTGTTGGGAGTGATCAATTAAAAAGTTGGAAAAAGATGTGATCAATGAATAAGTTACTTCTCTTGCCTTTTGTTGGGCTGTGATCACTAAAAAAGGTCTGAATTTTCAAAAAACAAGCAGGTACAAACTAGTGACCAATTTAGCATAAACTTACATTGTATATTGAACCCCCCCTCTAAAAACCTATTTAGGGGGGGAATGTACAGAAAACATTTTCCCTACTCATTGGGGGAGTGTGTGTGCAAAATTTCAAGTTTCTACTATGAATGGTTAGGGCTGGCGAAATCTGGATACATAGATAGATATAAATGTTAGAACACATGAATAACCTAAACTCAGCAATAAACCAGTGTTGTGGGTAGCAGTGATTAATAGCACTATTCTGAGGAGGGAAAATAACAATACAAGTGTCCCTGTTATAACATGGGTGTTGGGGTCCAAGAAAGCCACCTGTGACAAAAGGTGTGACAAAATTTAGCTATTCTGGAGCTAGATTCAGTTATTCTGGAGCTAGATTCAGCTATTCTGGAGCTAGATTTAGCTATTATGGAGCTAGATATAGCCATACTGGAACTAGATATAGCTATACTGGAGCTAGATGTAGCTATATTGGAGATAGATATAGCTATACTGGAGCTAGATTCATCTATTTTGGAGCTAGATCTAGCTATTTTAGAGCTATATTTAGCTATTTTGGAGCTATATTCAGCTATTTGGAGCTAGATCTAGCTATTTTAGAGCTATATTTAGCTATTTTTGAGCTAGAATAATATTTTTGGGTCCACCATCCACCCACGTTATAATGTGATCTGCGCTATAACAAACCGCATTTTAATGGCGCAGGGTGGGGGGGCTGTAATAATAGATTTGTGATGTCACACAATGTCATCTCTTTTATATAGAAATAATTGCTGGCAAAGCATGAATTTAATCTGTCTGAACTATAGACGGAGTGACGGAGAGAGAGACGCTAAATAATTGCTTTAGTCGTGCTCCTATCCATCCCTGGCCATTATTTTTGTCATGAAAGAAACACTCAAGAAGACGAACAGTATGTCACTGAGATATTTACCCTTTTCCAGAAAACTTGATAAAAGCAGAAATATCTTTCTCTGTATCTCTCTCTCTATTTAGATACACACGCATATATA
>VCCN01002627.1:2317240-2334176 GCA_006491835.1 Architeuthis dux
ACAAGAGGAGAGAGGAGGGAAGGACATGGAAAGAGAATGAAGGACAAGGAAAGAGAATGAAGGAGGGAAGCGAGAAAAGAAGAAAAAGGTGAAGTAATGAATGGATGAGAAACAATCGTCTTTTTCTTCTTCTTCTTCTTCCTCCTGTATTCCTTCTCTGTTTTCTTCAATTCTTTTTCCTTTCATTCACTTTTCATTATTTCAATTACGCTTCCTTTCATTCATTCTCTTTTCCCTTCCTTTCTCAGACCGGTTTAATCTCTGTTGCTGTGTTTAGGTTCTTCATGAGTTCTAACATTTATATGTATCTATGTATCCGGACTTTGCCCAGCCCTAACCGTTCATAGTAGAACTTGAAAATGTGCACACACACACTCCTCTCAATGAGTTGGGGAAATGCTATTTGTTTTTTTTTTGAAAATTCCCCCTAAATACGTTTTCATGTTCAATTTTCAATGTAAGTTTATCCTAAATTGATCCCTTAGTTTGTGTCCGGCTGCATTCACGATTGTTTTGTTTTTGAAAATCATGAATTTATTTTTCAAATCTTACTGGTAGCCTTTTCATCAAGGTAACTTAATTTTGAAATTACCTCTGCTCAAGCTAAAAAGAAGCATACATGGGTAGTGGTGATTCATAATTTCCCTTGGAATGCCAGTTTCTGCCGTTTATTCCTCTTTTCTTCTATCCTACATACTTTTACATTTTCTCCTTCCTCTTTCATTTCATTCTCGTCCTTTTTCCTCCTCCCTCCTTCTATATTCCTTCCTTTATTTTCCTTTTCGTGCCTTTTTTTAGGTTCTTTCTTTCTGGAAACTTGAAGTCATTATTAGAAATCGTCAACCAAAACTGTCAACACAGGCTTCTTCAGTTTTTAAGTTAGTCTGGCTGGCTATGTATATATCACGCGTACAGGTTGCACCAATGGAGCTAGAGGGTTGACAATTTAAACATTTACTCCTTATGTCTAGAAAAAAATTACCCACCGACAATAGGTTTTTAGTGAGGTGTTCAATTTACAATGTAAGTTTATGCTAAATTGATCCTGAGTTTGTGTCCGGCAACATTTACGCTTAATCTTTGAAAAGTTGGGCTTTTTTGGGCGTGATCATCGTTCAACAAAAGAGAGAGAGAGAGAGAGAAGTAACTTATTCATTGATAACACCTCTTTCCAAATTTGTTAATTGATCACCCCCAACACGGCACACTGCCAAAAGACGTTGGTCGCCTGACGGTTTCTATTGAGTGACTAACCAGACCTGTTATTTTTGTTTGATTAAAAAAAATACAATTAATTTAAAAAAAACAAATTCCGACCCTCCCATACACACACACAAAGAAAAAAGAACTTCGTATTTAATTTTAGAAGCACTCCACGTATCAGAAGAAGCCTGACACGCCTTTGCACGATCTGGGGGTGACCAACGCCCCACAGACCCAACCTTTTCCTCGAATCACGTGCTATTCAGTCTCCACGCTTGACATCACACAATTCAAGTTCACTTCCAAATTTACTTTATATTAAAATGTAAAAATAAATCGGGGAGGTGTGAGCGGCCGAGTGGGTAACGGCACAGAGGATGGGGTCGGTGATCCGAGTTCAAACTCCAGCTGAGACTGTGTGTTCACATCGGACTAATGCCCTTATGTGCGTGAGTGACGCCACAAGTCTATTTCACGTATCGCAAACGAGACGAGTAAGCTGAGACAGATTGCGTTCGCTTCGCATTGAGAAAGGCATGAATCCACCTCTCCCAATACGTAATGGGCTAGCGTTTCAGGGTAAGGTCCATCACCCCACCTCATGTCCCTTACTTGGGGAAGGGAGGCCTATATTCTCAATTAAACTACATGAATGAAATAATGAAAAGGGAATGAATGAATGAAAGAGAATAGAGGGAATGAATGAAAAAGAAAGACACAACCGAGAAAGAAAGAAAAGGAAATAAAGTTTAAGAATGAGAAATAAAAAGAGTGAAAAGGTGAAGAGTGGCTGAAATGAAGGACATTGAAGGGAAAAGGAAAGACCGAATAAGAGAAAGAAAAAGGAAAAAAGAAAGAAAAAGAAAGAAAAAGAAAGAAAAAGAAAGAAAAAGAAAGAAAAAGAAAGAAAAAGAAACGAATACTAGAAAAGAAAGAAAAAGAAAGAAAAAGAAAGAAAGAAAAACGCCTGAATGAACATTACGTTTGGACAGCAAAGGCGTAGCTAGAAATTTTTTGGGGGGTGGGGGGATTTAGAGGCTTGGGGGAACTTGGCTCCTTGAGGGCCCCTCCAACATTTAGTGAGATTTATCAGTAGAAACGCAGTAGTTGAACTCCTATTTATAAAGCGTCTGGGTGGGACCCCACCATTGGTGTCCCGGTGAATGTTCTCAAATAGCCTTTCTCCCTTCCCCTCCCCAGCCACCCCTCTGTTTGACAGTCTTGATGGATTAAATTTAATGAAATGTTTTTATTATCAAACTGCGTGGGTGAATTCGTTTTAAATTAACGGATTTATTTATTTGAATTTTCAACTCTCGCCCAATTCTCGTTTATCGAAATGTCCAACGAGAACTGAACTATGTCTCCCTACTCGAGCAGAGAGATTTATTACTCATAAAATTTGGTGACAAACTGAATGATAGGGAATTAGAAACTATCAACATAGGTTTCTTCAGTTTTTAAATTGGTCTGGCTGGCTATGCATGTATCGCGTGTACAGGTTTCTCCAATGGACCTAGAGGGCTGAAAATAACAACATTTACTCCTTATTATGTCTAGAAAAAAAAAGTTTGTTCTTTTGAAAATCTCCCCATAATCGGTTTTTAGTGGGAGGTTCAATTTGCAATATAAATTTATGCTAAATTGATCCCTTGGTTTGTATCCGACAACGCTTGTTTTTTTTTTAAATTGAGACTTTTTTTAGTGATCACTGCCCAACAATAAACGAGAGAAGTAACTTATTTATTGATAACAACATTTTTCAAATTTTTTTAATTGATCACCCCCAACACGGCATACTACCAAACGGCGTTGGTCATGTGACGGTTTCTATTGAGTGACTAGCCAGACCTGTTTCTTCTCTCTTGCTTTTTATACAGTGACAACCAACCCAAAAAAAGAACAGGAGGTGGGGTGAAATCCAATAAACAACCCCTCCCCCCCCAAACCCCAGAACCCGCGGTGAACCCATAAATAAATTGAAGAAATAACTCACTCTATTTAATTCATTGTTTTCTTAACCCCACGACAGAATTTCGAAATCAATTTAGTTTTATAAAATGGAAATCCTCTACTTCCAATTGGTTTTCTTTTATTAATTACAGGGATGGAAATGTGTTTGGGGAACTAGGTATACGGTACGGCCGGGTTTTGGGAACTAGGCATACAGTAAAGTTGGGTTTTTGGAACTAGGTATACGGTAATACGTGGTTTGGGAACTAGGTATACGGTGATATCAGGTTTTTAGGGACTAAGTATACAGTAAGGCCGGGTTTTTTGGAACTGTGTATACAGTATATGTCGCCATTAGTAGACACTGAACATACAAACAACCTGGAAATTGAGAAGTACGTATACGCCATACCCGCCATTGTATAAAGTTGACATTCGCTATATATATTACTCAGCATATAGGGCAGTACCGAGTTTGAATTTTTTGGATCAGCAACTCTAAATAAATCTAATAAAAATAAATAACAAATTACAGATTATAAATCTTTCTGCATAATTTCTATAAATTATCTGCCCTGACTTCCGCTCTTTAGAATTATCTAAATTTAGATATGAAATATCTAAATTGGCAACACTGAAGAGAAGCAACCGAAATATTTCGAAGCCGTAATTTTGTATGGACGGACAGAAAATGATTTTACATGACAACTATGACAGGCTACTCCATCACGATAAGGTCAGGCCCCTTAATAACATATGCTACAGGTTGCGCGCTAGCCTAATCTGGCTCTGATGTATCGTGATGATATATGTATGTGATGATAAATATACAAATTTGATCAAGATCCAGACAGGTTTTAGCTGAAAACCACCAGTAAGCCGGTAAAAATAAAAACAGAATGATAAAAGAAACTTTAACTCAAGCATACACAAGATGTCTGCGAAAGTTCTAAATTGAATTTTCTGTCTGCTTTAATTTCGATCTCAGCATTAATTTAATAACCAAGTCCTAAAAGGTTTAGAATACATTTAAAATCTAAAAGAAAAGTTTTCTAAGAATCAGTCGCTGTAGAACAAGGGTTCTCAGCCTTTTTGGCGTCACCGCCCACTTTCACATGGAAAAATTTTCCACCGCCCATTATTCACGTGGACAATTTTTCCACCGCCCACCTGTATAGTAAACATTCAAAAAGGATGCCAAACATGTTTTTAACTCTTGCAAAACAATAAAAATGAACAGCTTTCGCGTTACAAGATTCTTTAATGACAGTAATGTAAAATGTTTGGCATACACCTACCGTTTTTAGATATCATCAATGCGATCCCTGTGTCTGCTGCAACGCAGCTACTGCAGACACAGTTGGTTCACCCATAAGAACACAGACCCATTTCTACTTGAAGGAACATTATGTGGGATTAGATGTCACTTAGTACACTTCATGAATTAAAATCAAGGATAACATAATATTATATAAGAGACTGTGAAGTTCAATTAAATTGTATGTGACACCGGTATCACAGTGGGTTCTTATGGATTACAATTAGTCATCTTTAACCACGTGCTTACCTACAGAGAGTCTAGTACAGATGTATGCACACCTACACACACACATTTACACACTTCTCTACGCACCTACATAATGTGCGTTAACACAGTGATATTTGGTAAATTAATAATAGAAAAATGTTGCTGTTGATTTATAGTTTTTACAGACTTAAATACTCAAAATCCTAAACCGCCCACCAAAAATTCAAAACGCCCACTATCTTCTGCACAGTTGCTCACCACCCACCCAAGAGTTGGAATCACCCACCGGTGGGCAATATCGCCCAGGTTGAGAAACCCTGCTTTAGAACAATGCATTTCCATATTTTGTATTTGTTTTGTGCAAAGAACTTTTCACAATATGAAAAGCTTGGCCGTCTCTTAAGAGACAACTCCCATTGGAGTATAAACGATCCCAGCTTCCTTTGCATTGATCCTTGCAAGTTTCAAGTCTGGTCGAGACCAGGACTTACAAGTTTTTATGACCAACCCCTTGGCAGGATGCAAGTCCACCGAATGGATACCTCTATCCTAATCACACAGCTTAGAGTGTACTCAATTAGCTGCTGAGTGAACATGAAGAGTTTTCCACACTCTTCGCTCATACCGGGAATCGAACCTTCTGCGCCTGAGGCAGACTTGCTAACCACTACACCATCCTAGCGAATATGGTAATTCGTAACTATAAACTAAATATTGGTAGCTTTATTTTAAAAGAAAAGTTAACCTACGTTAACGTAACTATAAACTAAGTATTATCGAGAAATGTTAACCTTGTAAACGAAGACCTGTAATATTTCAAGTTGGCATTTATTTGGTAGAAGCAACATTCTCAGAGCAGGAGGCAAGATTTGAGACACATACAAAATAATGTCGTAAGTCGTTCAGGTTGTAAAATACAGGAAAAAACAAAACGTCTTACCAAATCGTCGAACAAGAGAGAAGAAATACTCACCTGGAAAAGAAGAAAAATAAAATTAATGAAACGGTTTTAGACTTAAAAAAAAATAGAAAAGAAATAGTATCACATTTAATTCAAATTAATATTACATCGATTTTTGTCTCAGAAATTGTAAAAAAAAAACAACACTTTAAATTGTTCAGAAAGTAATGTCTTGTTTTATAAATAATTTTTTTTAATAAGATAAGCAAAGATTCAGTAAAATTTGGAAAAAACGTTCATCAACATACACAGTCTGAAAACGTCACATAGCTTATGACTGCCGTGAAAAGATGTACCCTTATGCCAAATTCCAGCTTACTGGGTGAAACACTGTGATCGAAAACTTGGAACCGACATACATATCCAAATATTTTTAAAAAATGGAAACCATTTAATAAACATTAATATTGCTTGCTAGCAGTTCTCCTACGCCTTAATATCAGAACGCAAGCAGATACGGTAAATGATTACAATCCGACTTCAGTATTACTCAGAGACAACAAAATCTAGCAGTTAAAATGATTGCATCATGCACTAGCTTCATTCGAGCATCCATTCCTTTGTGTTGTTTCAGCTATGTCGTTTTCCAGTGTACTGAAATGTTTATGTAATGAAACGGGTTCGAATCTGCATCCAGGAAATCACTTACAACATCTATTGTATGTGTAATTAGCATCTTTTTATAATCCTTTTTTGTAATTGGTGGCTTTAACAAATAATGTTTAGATTTAAGATGGTTTAAATACAAATTGTCAAAAAGATGATTGCATCCCTTTTGAACCACCCTGTATGAGATCTCGAGCAAGGTCCAGGTTGTGGCTAGGAAATAAGCAACAACAACGGTATTGTATGAAAAGGACAACAATGACAATTTACTAAAATATAGACATGGGAGAACAAAATGTGTGAGTTCTTGGGATTTTTCAAAAGTATTACACTGTGCAACTTGTTTTTGTTCCTAAGTAATAAGTGTTATTTTCTGATCGATTATGTCTTAAAAAAATGTATAGAAAATGTCAATTATTCCCTTCAAACTTTGCTTTTGTGACCAAAACATTGATAATTTGAAATCCACTTATTCCCAATTGGACAATAGGTAAATTTACACATTTTAATCACAAAGTTAGAAACACAATTACATATGACTATCACTGTCCTGGCCACAAAAGCAAAGTTTGAAAGTGACGATAGCCATTATTTATACTTTTTACACATAAGCAATCAGAAAATAGCATTCACTATCCAGAACGAAATTCGGGTTGTACGGTGTTATCAGAAAGCGTTTTTACCCAAACGGACAAATAACTAAACTAATGATGATTCCAGAAATAATATTCTTTGAATCCAAACGGGACTGCCAAGTGCGACCATTGTCCCAAAATCTGAATAGCTAGCTAATTGCAACCAATCCAGAGACTATAAACAGAAACCAGGGGCCAGGGAAACATTACTTTCTCATCTCCTACCCTTGTGCAATACAGGGATACCACGGGAGGTAAACTCATTCCCTGATATCCCCCTTCACATAGAAAACAAAAGGAAGAAGAAATCTCATCCCTCATTCAACCTCACATTCTATAACCAAAAGTCTATAAACAAAACGGTTCTGGTTAATCACCCAATAGAAACCGTCACGAGATCAATGACTTTTGGCTGCATGCCGTGTTGGGGGTGATCAATTAACAAATTGTGAAAAAGGGGTGATCAATGAATAAGTTACTTTTTTCGCCTTTCGTTGGTCAGTGATCACTAAAAACGTCCGAATTTTCAAAAGGTAAGCATGAATGCTGCCGGACACAAGGGATCAATTTAGCATAAAATTACATTGCAAATTGAACCTCGCACAACAGAATATTGGGTGGAGGGTAAAAGAAAGCCAACACATTTTCTAGACATAATGAATAAATATTTAAATTTCCAGCCCTCTAGCTCCATTGCTGCGTCCTGTACGCGTGATACATCCATAGCTAGCCAGACCAACTTAAAAACTGAAGAAACCTATGTTGATAGTTTCTAATAATTACTTCGGGTTTGCAGAAAGAAAGAACCTGAAAGAAGGTACTTTCTAAAAATAAAAAAACCAATCAGATTGAAATAGACGGAAGGATGTATCCAGCAGTGAGACATAATGTCGATACAACGAAGAGGGATGGTCATGCACTATTTTAAACTCAGACCACCTCTCTCGTGACCAAAACACACCGATATTTCTTTCTAGCACCATAGAAATTCAGTCCAACAATCAGGGCAGGACTAAGCTAGTGCGTGGCCTGTAGCATATGTTATAGAGGAGCTCCAAAATATGAAAATACACATAATATCAAACACATTAAATTTTTTCATTTGCTATACAGCCAGATAATACAATAAATATATCTGACATTTCAGTAATAGTATTTATGAATTTAAGTGTTAAGCTAGTGCAGCGGCTGTAGCATATGTTATAGAGGGGCCCTAAATTAAGAAAATACACATAAATATTAAAACACATACATTTTCACTTGCATAGTAAACTAATTATTTCTTTTTTATTTGCTCTACAGCCAGATAATACAACAAATATGTCTGACATTTCAGTAATAGTATTACTTTGTTTTTGTTCCGTCTTTGTGCAGTGGCTATGACTTCAGTTTCAAATACCTTCATATCTACATGTCGTAGCACATAGATACAACACTCCTATTAATTACTGTATTAATCGCGGAGCAGAAGTCAGGGGAGATAATTTATAAAAACTATGAAGAAAAATCCTTAATTTTCTATTTATTTTTATTAGATTTCTCAAGAACCGCTGATTAAAAAAACTTCAAACTCGACAGTGTGCTGACTAATATGTCTGGCGAATGTGAACTTCGTGCAATGGCGAGTTGTCGGGTAATCGCGGTGCACGCATGCAGAGACAAAGATTTCTTCAATTGGAGTTAAATACTGCCGTCATTTTAAACAGCATTAGTAAACTAGTAAATAAATAAATACATAAATAAATAAATGTGAAGATCCCAAACAAAAACATGTAGATTAGTGAAGAAGGGAACGGAGACCAATTAAGAAAAAAAGAACAACAACAAAGCAAGTATGAACACACGGCGCATGCCCCACGGGCAGACAAAGAAGCACATTTCTAAAATGATTAGCACGAACCAGAAGATGAAAAAAAAGATGGCGGCCAATAGCAAAGATGGCTGACAGGAAGAAGACGCCGAGAACAGAGAAGGAGGCTGAGACTAACAAGCAGAAGAAAAGAAGATGAATTCATAAAAGGTTTCCAATTTTTTTTAATCTCCATATTTAATTTGAGAGTTTGCGCTTTGAGAAGGGTCTCATCTTTGATACGAGCAATCAGATTGTGTTCTTAATTCGATATTTTATTCCAGGGTTATAATTAGAGTTGATGAATCGACCAATAAGAAGGTTGGAAAATGTTCATTGAAAGTAGTAGTAGTGATGGTGAAAGTAGTAGTTCTTCTGTAGCTACTACTACTGCTGCTACTAAATTATATTATTATTACCACTTCCTTCTATTACTACTACCGTAGTACGGGGATATTTTGGCCCTTGTGGAAACATTGTTCCAAATGTTGAAAATGAGTTGTATTGCCCTGTAAGATGTAAAACACCACAGCTGGCTATATAGAAGGGTTTGATCTTGTAAACTGACCATCTTTGTGTATTGCCCTGTAAGATTTAAAACACCACAGCTTGGCTATATAGAAGGGTTTGATCTTGTAAACTGACCATCTTTGTATAAAATAAATATGTAGGTAATCTATGGTCAATGTGCCCGAGTTACAGGGAGAAAACGATGAACCACTGTGGATAGGAAAAGTGTAAGCCCAAAGGACATATCGATGAATTCTGGCACAACATCTTTCTTTTAGAGAAGACAGGTGGTTCTTTCACATGGTCCATGAGACAAGAAAGATTATCCAGGCAATTCTGAAATATAGGGGCTGGGCCAAACTTTCCCCTCGTTTGCTAAAAGAATTTGGTAACTTTACCCCACCATTATACATATGACAGTGATAAATATATACCCAGAATTTGCCAAATCAGCGCATTCAATGTTCTCCGTGTAATATTTTACCTCTTTGTCACAAAGTGTTGGTGTCTATGCAGTGTTCCTACTTATATTTTTCTCAAAAGATTTAGGAGAATTTAGGAAGATTTCAATTCTTTTTTAGGAGATTTTATCGACAACATGAAAAAAACAAATAAAAACTTAGGATATTTAAGGAGATTTTACAAACTGGTAAAAACTTTGTCACTATAAAACTAAAGTGATGTATTCGAAGATAAATGCAATTTATTTGAAAATATCTTCCATTAAAGCAGGATGGGGCATCTGATGGAACATGTTATATTAAAAAGATCACGTTTGTTGAATTTTAGGAGATTTAAGGAATTTCAGTACAAAAAGCAACATATCAGTATATTTTAGGAAATTTTAGGAACCTTTTAAATTTGTAAGTAATTTTAGAAGCCTTTTAAATTTTTAGGAGTTTTTAGGAAATTTTAGGAGCCTTTTAAATTTTTTGGATCTTTTAGGAAATTTTAGAAGATGTGTGGACCTTTTTGTGGTGCTTTTCCTACATATAAAACACTAAAATACAATGTTGCAATTTTATTACAATGCTTAGGCTTCTCATTTTGCAAAATGTTATATTGTGTTTTCTTTTCCAGGTCATAGGTCAAAGTAACCCTATTTTGAC
Source organism: Architeuthis dux (assembly GCA_006491835.1). NCBI lineage: Eukaryota > Metazoa > Mollusca > Cephalopoda > Oegopsida > Architeuthidae > Architeuthis > Architeuthis dux. Next base: position 2,327,595 of record VCCN01002627.1, read on the forward strand.
AAACATTGTCCTTACCTGTGTTTCCTATGGGTGGGGCAAAGTTGCCTGTGATGAGGAAACTTTGGCCCACCAAGTTTTTGTTTCTTAAAAATGTGGTTACACCACATCTCATTAATCAACTGTAGGGTGACAGATAATTTACACTTAGAGGACCCCAAATGACCATTACATTGTTCTTAATGGTTGCATTTGTTTCAAGCAGTGACTAAAACTTTTTAAAAAAAAAGGGCCAATGTATCCGCGATCGACGGTAACATTTCTTCTTCTACTTCTGCGTAATCATTTATTTATCTACACTATTAACAGCTTTTAAGTAGTGAACTATTAAGTCTTAAAGTAAGAGAATGTAGAGAAAGCGCTCAAACCCCACAGAAACACGGTTAGATATTTTACCAAAATGCATTACGACCTCCAGTGTCTATATATAGTTTCTTTTTAAAAAAAAAAATGTTTTCAAGGGAAATAACTAGTTACGAACGAAAGAAAAAGAAAAGAAATATGGTGGAAATAAAAACGACAATAATACTGAACGCATCAACAACTCCGAACCGTATCAGCAAACTTGAATTGCCGGCAGCCATCTTTGTTTTAATGGTTGAAGTTGTGTGCCAATCAACTCCCTGAATAGCTGAAGACATTTTTGAATTTTATTTTCAATGAAAAAGAAAGACAGGAAATCTTCTGTGGCTTTCACTCTTCATTAGTTACTAGTGTGGATGGTACCGTTTCCTTGACGATTGCTATAAAACTTGGCAGACTATTTTAACATACATTAGACCAGAAAGAAACTCGGTGCATTGTACAAAAGCATTCCATAACGTTTTCTCGGGTCAGCAATATTATCTTTATTTTATTAGATGAGGTATTGTCAACCATTATTAATGTTTTACTAGTATTTCTTTCATCTTATTTCTGTTGCTTTTACTCCTAGTAGTAATAGTCTCAAGTTGTCTGAATTTCTTAGATGAAGCATTGTCAGTTATTAATTTTTGACTAGTTCTTCTTTCATCTTATTTCTGTTGCTTTTACACCTAGTAGTAATAATCTTAAGTTGTCTGAATTTCTTAGATGAAGCATTGTCAACCATTATTAATGTTTTACTAGTATTCATTTAATCTTATTTCTGTTGCTTTTACACCTAGTGTAGATAAATAAAGACTATGTAGAAGTAATAATCTTAAGTTGTCTGACTTTCTTAGATGAAGCATTGTCAATTATTATTAATTCTTGACTAATATTTCTTTCATCATATTTCTGTTAATTTTACACCTAGGAGCAATAGTCTTGGGTTGTCTGAATTTATTACATGTAGGATTGTTTATTATTATTAGTTTTTGGCTAGTATTTTCTTTCAAAGCTGCAAAATAATTAAGATGAAAGAAAATACTAGAAAAGAAATTGGTAATAACGGACATTCACATTTCTTCAAAATCTTTCCTTCATTCTTTTTTTCGTCCTCTTAATCTTTTCTCTAATTTAACATTTTTTAAATCCTAGTTTTGTTTTCTTCTTCTTCTTTCTCGGCGTTCAGATATTTCTTAAATACGAAATGAAAGAAAGAAAAAGAAAGAAACTAAAATGAATGATTGAGAATCATCCTCTGTCACTCCTCCATTGTCTTTTTCTTCCTCTCTTTCGCGAGGACCTAAGCGAGACACTAACCTAACCCACGCCATAAATTACCGGACGACAACAGGAAGAAATAATCAAATAAAGAAAAAAGCACAGAAGTAAACTTACTGAAATTACAGAAAGATGATTCGCGGAAGGGAAACAGACAAAGAAATTACAGTATCACAATGACAAGAGACGGTGTATTTTGTGAGGAAAATTGCTTTCAGAAATCAGGTCTGATTGATGACAGAGATAGGTGCGTATTGCCTATCGGCGCCAGGAGTTCGAAAGCCGATTCCCAAATCCAAGCAGACCCTCTCCACTTGGAAGATTGGCGCAACACAATCTTCAATTAAGATTCGGTTTTTGAGACATGCAGTTCTCCCAGAAAGCAACTTTTTGTTCAATTTTAGGTGCTTTTGTCCATTATACCAGTGGTTCCCAACCGGGAGTGGGGGTTTCCCCCCGGCAGGAATTTGGGTAGTCTAAGGGGAGAATAAAGCTATTAGGTAAAAAAGCACTTCGATATATCAAACCAAAGGCTCGAAATAGGTTCCAGGTTGAGAATGATTCAAGATGTGTTCTCTCGCTAATAGACCCACAAATCGAAGAACTCGTAGCAAGAAAACAAGAACAGAGATCACCTTGATATGTATATCAGTTACGATAGCAGAATTCTAATTTTTTGGTAATTGAATTGGAATTTCAAATGAGGTGTTCTAATTATTTTCGCTTGCTTTCTTTGAATAACACACACAGCAGCAGCAGTACAATATAAAATTAAACTAATTCTTAGTATGAAGCTGTGAAATTATACGTAAAATGAAGTTATTATTTGAAATTATTCTTTGTTGTAACTTAATAAATGGAAGGAGGGGATACTAGTAATCTTATTGACAAAGGTGGGGAATGACTCAAAAAGGTTGGGAACCACTGGATTAGTCCCTCGAACCAACCGAACATTTATTAGTTTTCAAGGTTTTATGAGGGTGGTTCTATTTACAATGTAACTATAATGCTAAACTGGGCACTCACTTTCCGCCATTTCTAGGAGAACTACGTGTCACAGAAAGAAAAAAAACAAAAACGATTCGTAAGCAAATCTTCTTATCCCAACATCCCTCCCCCTGTTTGGTCTTGTGCCAGACTAATAAAATAAGAAAATATTTATTAGCCCTTTGTTGCTTCATAAGGTTAAGAAATCTTTATAAGCCTTTTGTTGCTAGATATCGTAAATATTTCAATGTTTATAAATTAGGTTGAACCTAAATTTATAAATATCCAGAGTCTTGTCCTTTAATATTTTATGTCTTCAAGGTGAAATGTTTAGTTGAAAAGCAGTCGTAAACACGGAGAAAGGGGACAGTCGACACCAGCGTCTTCGAGAGGGTGAATGCAGGGAGTGGGTGGTTTCTTTCATTGGCTCTGGGCAAGTGTCTTAGTTATGGTGTGAAACCCCACAGATGGACAGTAGCCAAAATGGATTGAAATTACCGTCCAGAGTCTTAATAGCCACTCTGTCCTCAAGTTGACCTTTCCGGGACACGAGAAGATGGCATATAAAAATGGTGGTCTTAGGTGCTACAGTCCGGCCGAGTGACCAGGACTCATAAAAAGGAACCCCCACTGTGAGAAACCAGACACTTGCTACTTCTCTATTTTGGATTCAAAGAGAAAGACATCCACGTGGTCTTTCTACTTTCACTTTCAACCAAATCCTACTTTCACTACTCTCCTTTTAATAACTTGAAACAAGAGCTGATTATAACCGCAGAACATTTAGCTGCGTAGATGACTGGTGTTGAATGTCGGTACTTCACTCACTCACTCACTCATTCATTCATTCATTTCTTGTCGCTTGCAGCCAGGCCAGTCTTTGGCTTGCGTTATTGACTGTAGTGTAGAGATCGGTTTCCTCCTTAGGAGGATTAACTGGTTCAATACGGGAGGCTCTCTACATGATACCCAGCTGCTTATGGCACCTGGTATTCCCAGACGGTCACCCATTTAGGTACTGACCAGGCTCGACGTTGCTTAACTTCGGTGATTGTAAAGAACCAGTGTGTCCAAGGCGATTTGGCCGTAACTCTCCCATTAATATCTTGAGACGAAAACTGAATATCAACGCAGAACATTTAGCTGCGCAGCTGACTGGTATTGACCAGTGTTTTCTCCTCTAAGCTGTGCGAGTACAGGAGGGGGAAATCAGCCTTTTGGCTAAGATCAAAGTGTAGTATCTGTTCTTCGAAACCGCCATGGCCTCGAAGTTCGGAGAACCACGGCCCTTCGGAGTTCCTTGTGGCATGCTCGGGTATCGTCCTGGGAGAAGTTGCGCAGGATATCTTGGTCAGCTGGTCGGGAGGTGATCACCATTAGCATGCTCAGGATTCGTCCTGAGAAGCTTTTGAGACCCCCCTCCCCTTTATCCCGGTCATCGTGGCATTTGTCTCAGTGACAGGGATTTGGGATTCTCCCCTCTCAAGTCTCTAGTCACGGGGACATCTACTGAATTCGGTAATAAGGTTCTTTGAGTGTTTGGAATCGGAGGTATTTAAGTATTAGAGATATTAGAGTGCTCTATGAATGTTGAAATATTCAGAGTAACATTAAGTAGTAATAAAGAAAAAAAGAAATCTCAAGTTGTCCGTTACATGTATTTCATGAAACGTGTTCCCGTATATATATTCGTGACTGAGATAGTTGTGTATATCTCATTGGCACCAGTGGTTGTCTTAACCGAGTCACGGTTAAAAGCCGGGATTTCAAAAGCTGATTTTCAAGGCAGGCGTAGTATTCTCCCTACTTGGGAGATTGGTGCAACACATCTTTCTGTTTCCAACTATTTGGCCGTGTGCCATATTAAACCAAGCTTAGCACATATCGATACGATGAACATTTCCAAGGATTAAATTAATGGAATTTTCTAGATATGAGAATGGTCAAAATTATAAAACATTCTCATGTTTATTTCATTACAGTTCAATTAAGTCACAAGACTGATTTAGTGAATCTCTCCAAAGCTCATTTAAAACAATAAGATGTTTTAAAAAAAAACTAAAGATACACTTTTATCTAAAATAAGAATAAAACATTATAAAATATAGTAAAACTGTAGAATTCCATAATTTACGCATTTTATTCCAATCATCTACTCGGCCTGACAATTGGAGTATATTGAGAAGTATATTAAAATCAAATCAAAACTAAAAAGACACCTATCGAACAAAATGGCTGAAAAGCAAATGGACGCTATAAAATAGGATTAGAATTTGAATCTTCCATCGAAGCATAAACATTTTATTAAACAAATATTAAATACGATCCCAAAATCTGGACGTTGCCGCGTTTTATCCAAATCTCTTTTATGAATAATGGAAGATTTTACACACTTCTTACCCCGCCAAGAAGATAATGTATTTATAATGATGTAGACGCGGCGGTGAGTGTCTCAATAATTTAATTATCTTGTATTCGTTTCGTTTGTTTTGATTTTGTAATGTTTCCCCCATTTTTTTCCCCTAAAAAGCGATATGCTGTATTTCTAATATGGACATCACTACTGGTCGGACATTTTTATACTTGTCTACTGCTTTTTCAGTCTGTTTAATTTTGTATTTATTTAAATTTTCTTTGTTCTTCGATTGTCATCGCCATTTTTAGTTCATTATGGATTCATTTTGAAACAAAGGAAACATTTTAAAGATGGCTGAACTTAACGCATGCGCAGTTACACACACAGGGAAAGCAACGTTCATGAATGAATGCGATTTGTTCGTAGAATATGACGCAAAGTTTGGCATAGGCATACGCCGTTAGATTAACACTATAACAATTGATTATAGCCAATAAATATTCTTGGATGAACACACATGTGGCGTGTATACGTCAGATTTACTTAATTAATTCTGACAATGAAGACAAGGACCTTACTGTACACAAGCACGCATCTACATCTTATTATAATTCATCAAATTTCTGTTTGTTTGTCTATCAGTCCGTCCGTATGAGACAGCCTACCGCAAAAACCGTACAACATATCCCTATGAAATTTTCTGCGTGTACCAATGCGACCCCGGAAAATGTTTTTAGCAAATTAGTTTTTGAAGATCACCCCCTCGATTTACACTGTAAATTCATGCTAAAATAGACATTTTTGTGTCCGCTTTTTATTCAGTTGAATCCACTGAGTGTTCACTGACTGCTGCTGGAAATAGCTAAGTCGCATAGCGAGTGGGTGCTTCGTATCGTTTATAGAGAGGAGGGGAGAGTAGGAGGGCGAACTGGGTACTTTGGTATTGTTCATAGAGAGGGACTGAGTGTAAGAGAAAGAATGACTTTGTTTATTTTCTGTTACACGTACATTTTTCTGAGATCGTGAAAAAACTCTAAAAGTAACAAATATCACTTTTTAAAAACAAATTAAATTAAACAGTATCTGATTTCCATCTATCAATTTCATTAATTCTTTTTGTTTTACAGCAATTTAACCCGGCAGTTAGGGTGGGTATTTAGTCTAGTAACACAAATTCACACAATGTTGGTTGGAGCAAGACCGGTTTAAGATAGTGTGGGGCCTGTGACATATGTTATAAAGGGGCCCTAAATTAAGAAAACACACACATTTGCTATACAACCAGATAACACGACTAATATGTCTAACATTTCAGTAATAGTATTACTTTGTTTTCGTTTTGATCTTTGTGCAATGGCTATAACTTTCAGTTTCAAATACTTTCGTATTTATGTGTCACATAGATAACACACTTCCATTAATTGTGAATGATTTTATAATTGAAATGCATTGAAAATTAGGAAGAAAGGAATTGTCAAAAATGAATGCAAGTGTTACTGACAATAAGATTATTATACGTATAACCACTAAAGAAAATAAACATTAAAACAAAGTGGGCAAACGCATTTTGAAGAGATACATAAACAAAAATAAATTTTAAGTATTATATTTTTTCT
>VCCN01002627.1:2756099-2770258 GCA_006491835.1 Architeuthis dux
TATACAAAATAAGTATCAGGTGAAAAGCGAGAATCTCATGTTAAAAAGCAAAAGATTATATACAAGAAAAGAATGTTTGTTGTAAAGAAAAACTGTATTATTTATTACTGTATATAAAAGCGGCTTTGGATTATATGTAAATGAAAAATATAAATAAAACTTCCCCAAGAAGAGCATCATGGGACTGATTTATTTTGAATTGCTGTTTGTCATTTGATTAGCCAATCTCTGCATATGCACACTTACTCTCTAATATAAGTGTTGAGATCAAATATACATGCATATGCATACTCTTGTGTGGTTAATTGAGGGGGTGAAGGAACAAGCTGTTTTGACTATTGAAAAATGCAAATCTCAAGTCATATATATATCGTCGCATTGGATCAAAAAGGCCTTACATCCATTTTTATGATTTTGAGATATGTGCAATTAAATATTTTGAACAGTTATATTTCGATGGCAGAAAAAACAGAAAAGTTGACTGTAACAATGTCTTTTGGTAATTTTGCACTCTTTCCAAAGCTCGGTTTTGTGGACATAAGGCTTTCTTGAATCAATGCACTTGGAGTTAAGGCCTTTTTGACACAAGTTTCTGTATTTGATTTACTTTAAGTGAAAGTCAATATCTCCAGACATGATAGCTTTTTCATGAGTGTATTTGGACATAAGGCTGTTTTGAAGTACGAAACTGATGTAATGTAATCTTTTGTGTCAGAACACATGAATAATGTAAACCCAGCAACATTGTTTAAACCCCTCTGTTTCATGTAGCAGTGATTAACTAAACCCAGCAACAGTGTTTAAATGCGTCTGTTGCATGTAGTGGTGATTAACTAAACCCAGCAACAATGCTTAAACTAGTCTGTTGCGGGTAGCAGTGATTAATATACATAATCAGATCATATTCCTAGTAATAGAAATACCTTTTCAAAATCTTCATACATATGTACTCAAACACAATATAGACACAAATTATGTCCATACACAGAAACCTTTAGAATTTATATATATATACATATATATATATGCTCGCATATATCCAGACTGAGCATCTGACTCAAACAAAATGAATTGAAGCAACCAAAGCTAATTGGTCACCAAATTGACTTACTTTCACTTTCACTTTCATCAGGCTTGCCCAATAGTAAGGACCAAAGATCATAAGGGGTCAATGCAAGGCTCGACAGACTAGAACCACTGGTCACAGGTGTGTTTGTAGCTTATATTGATCTTTGTATTGCCTTGCAGCCAGACGATGACTGGTATTTGACCGACGCCACCAAATTTGGGAAGAGAATGATATTGTAATTCAAATAATTGTTGGAATTCTATCTAATCTAAATTCTTTCAATCTTTTAATGGTGAGGCATTGGTGCCCTTTCGATCTCAGAACTATGCAAGATATTGGAACTATTGGCTGTTGGATGGATGTGGTCTCAATTAATTTTTGTGAAGCCAATGTCACAGTGAATGTTACTTGTCAGGTCAAGTAGGAAATTTATATATTTATTTACACACATACAAACACACAGATAAATTTATAGATAAACTAGCATTCCATGGAAAATTATGAATCTGCCACCCACCCAGTCCGTGGAGTTTATGACATTTTCCACTGAACCATCACTAAAGTTTTGAGCATGTAGAAGGTTCTGAAATAAGTAACAGTGAATATGATATATCTAGTAGAGGTTCTATTACATTGTAGAGCCGGTCAAGTTCATAATTTTGAAGGAGACTATCTATGTAGGTTTCCAATAGAATCGTTACATGACTAACATCTTTTGGTAGCATGCCGTGTTGGGGGTGATCAATTAAAAATTAATATCCTGTATGACTTTTGAACATCTGGTATATCTGTTTCCGGTCCTTGACACCTTGCAGTTTGGGTTTTGGTCGATATTCTGTTTATTACTTTCCACATCTGTGATCCCCGCCCATGGCTGCCTAAATATTTAACAATACTATTTAAAAATAAATCAATTATAAAATTGGAAAAAGGGGTGATCAATGAATAAGTTACTTCTCTGTCCTTTTGTTAAGTGGTCATCACTAAAAAAGCCTGAATTTAAAAAAAAAAACGGTATAAGTATTGCCAGAAAGAAACTAAGAGACCTATTTAGCATAAACTTATATAGTAAATTTGTATGAAACTCACAAGTTGAAAGACTTCATATTTGACTGAGAAATTGTTGCACAAATCGATGGAATGAAATGAATTTTTTACTGAATATTCAGCAAATAAAACAGGTCTGGTAGTCACTCAATAGAAACCATCACAGGTGCACGCCATGTTGGGGGTGATCAATTAAAAAATTGGAAAAAGGGGTGATCAATGAATAAGTTACATCTCTCACCTTTTATTGGATCACGAAAAAGTCTGAATTTTCAAAAACAAGCATGAACACTGGTGGACACAAACTAAGGGACCAATTTAGCATAAACTTACATTGTAAATTGAACCACTCTAAAAACTTTTCCCCCACTCATTGAGGGGAGTGTATGTGTGCAACGTTTCAAGTTTCTACTATGAACGGTTAGAGCTGGGCGAAGTCCGGATACACAGATACATATAAATGTCAGAACATCTGAATAACCTAAACCCAGAAACAGTGTTTAAACTGGTCTGTTGTGGGTAGCAGTGATTAATATAAGCAGACTGATACAGATAGATATGAACAGACTGAGATAGATAGATATGAACAGACTGAGAGGGATAGATATGAACAGATTGAAATAGATAGATAGATAGATATGAACAGACTGAGATAGATAGATAGATAGATAGATATATAGATATATAGATAGATAGATAGATAGATATATAGATAGATAGATAGATAGATAGATATGAACAGACTGAGATAGATAGATAGATATGAACAGACTGAGATATATAGATAGATATGAACAGATTGAAATAGATAGATAGATATGAACAGACTGAGATAGATAGATAGATAGATATGAACAGATTGAAATATATAGATAGATATGAACAGACTGAGATAGATAGATAAATAGATAGATAGATATAAACAGACTGAGATAGATAGATAGATATGAACAAACTGAGATAGATGCATTTATTCCCCTCTGAATTTAACATGCCGATGCAGTAAGTTAGCTTAGAAGAAATAAAAATGTGGGATTTGACCAACCATTGTTATATGCACAAACCAGATTTATGGAGCATAGGGTCGCAACCACTCTGCTATGGTTTCAGTAGCAAGCAGGTTTTATGGGATGAAGGAGTTGCAAGCTCCACGGCACATCCCCTTCCTTTACCTGAACTTGGGACCTACTAAATTGAATACCAAGCTGTAGGTTGTTTTTGCTCTCAGATAGACTGCCTTACAGGGCTAAAGGGCTCCAACTGCCATGCTATTTACCCATAGCCTGGGGGAGAAATGGATTCATGCCTTTCCGAGGAGATTAGTACAACGTGAACATAAACATCCTCAGCTGAAACTCAAACTTGGTCTGCCAAATCCATTTTCTGTGTGGGTAACCATTACACTAGTTGGCACCTCCATAGTGTCAATAATGATAACCAAAAGAACAACATTAGCTGTAACTGCCAAATCACAATGAAAATCAGCCTTCATTCAACAGTACATAAGCAATTTCAATTTCCTAAACACTCCCAACCGATCTCCCTTAACTACTATGTTAACCTTGTTAAGATGGAAGTGGTCCCCCTTGTATGTTATGTGCATATAGAGGGCAGTATATAGACCACCATTTTGCTTTTTATGTATATATGGGAGAACACGTAAGAAGCAGGCACTGTGTGTTAGAACCTGAGGGTGCTTGTATTGGATATGGAGCTGCATTTAGTTTGTGAATGTTTTATTTAGAAATAGAAACTGTTATCCTGCTAGTAATTTGCTTTGTCCAGTCAGGGACAATTTGATGTATTCTTTTTAACCAAACAAGCTGAAAACCAATTCAGAATAGTGCAGAGAACCATGGAAAGAGCAATGCTAGGGATAACTCTAAGAGATAGAAAAAGATCAACATGGATCAGTGAAAGGACTAAAGTGAAGGATATTATACAACTAATCAGCAAAAATGGAGATGGGTTGTTCACCTAGCAAGAAGAGATGACAATAGATGGGGGAGAAGACTAACCAATTGGTGCCAATTGGACAGTAAAAGTAGGAAAAGACCAGACACAAGATGGAGGGACGAGATAGAAAGGTTTGCTGGTAAGACGTGGCAGAGGTTAGCACAAGATAGGCAGTCATGGAAGGGGATGAGAAAGGCCTTTGTCCAGCAGTGGACTTATAACAGCTGATGATGATATAAGAAGCAGGCAGTGGCAGTTAGTTTGTGAATGTATTATTTAGAAATAGAAACTGTTATTCTGCCGGTAATTTGCTTTGTCCTGTCAAGGACAATTTAATCTATTATTTTTAACACTAACCATGCCCAACCAACCTCACTCAACCACTATGTTAACCTTGTTAAGATGGGAGTTCTACCCCATTTATGCTGTGTGCATATAGAGGGTGCTACATAGTCAGCCATTTTTGTTTTTATGTATATAAGAGAGACCATATAAGAAGCAGGCAGTGTGTGTTAGAACCTGAGGGTGCTTGTATTGGATATGGAGTTGAATTGGCAGTTAGTTTGTATATGTTTTATTTAGAAATAGAAACCATTATTCTGCCAGTAATTTGCTTTGTCCTGTCAAGGACAATTTAATGTATTATTTTTAACACTAACCACCCCCAACCAACCAACCTCACTCAACCAATACATCCCCAAGTCAATCCTCCATGGCACATGATTCACTCTTCTCCTATCCAAACCAACCATCAGCCACAATTTCATTGACCAAAAGATAGAAGTAGTGTCCTACTGCCATGGCTTCAGCTGTCCCTGATTGGGCTTCACATATCACATTACTACATACTCGGCCCGTTTTGTTATGTGAAAGTAGTATCACTCACTTCCCCCTGCACTATTTTACCCATAGCTGCAGCGAGAGATAGATTCATGCCTTTCCCAAAGGTATTAGGGCAAAGCAAATACACACTGTCCTAGCCAGTATTGGAACTCGCCATTCTCCGTGCCCTAACTCGCTCGGCCACCCTGCACCTCCATATCAAACGACCAGAAAGAGGCTCATGCATATGCATTAGCTCTGGTCTTGGCCACTCCCCTTGGGGGAAAATGAAATGATGATTGGTGTGAATCTGTCATGTGACTGAAACGGTATGTCTCAGATTGATGGATGGTGTGGAGCCTTTGGGATTATGGAAATAGCAGCAGCAGCAGCGGCGGTAGCGTTGGCATCGCTGGTGCCGTTTTTCAAGATCAAGACTGGAATGGCCATTATGTTTGTCAGCCTGTGACAAACCATTTCCTCTCTCTCTTTCTGATTGTTTTTTTGTTTCTCTCCATAAATCTACCTTTGTTGGCAATAGTTCTGAATTTGATGGTGCGTCTTGCAGAATATTTGAAGCTGTCATAACAGCCAATGCAGATAAAACAGAAGCAAGTAACAATGGTCAAATTGAAAACATTTGGCAGCATGCCATTTTGGGGTGATCAATTAAAAAATTGAAAAAAAAGGGGTGATCAATGAATAAGTTACTCGTCTTGCCTTTTGTTGGATCACTAAAAAGTCTGAATTTTCAAAAACCAAGCATGAATGCTGCCGGACACAAAGTAATGGACCAATTTAGTATAAACTTATATTGCAAATTGCCCCCCCCCAAAGAAATCACTAAAGAATTTTCAAAAGACCAGCTGACACAAACTAGTGATCAATTTAGCATAGATTTACATTGCAAATTGAACCCCCCACTAAAAACCTATTATGGGGGGGGATTTTCAAAAAACAAAAAATTGTTTTATCTAGACATAATAAGGAGTAAATGTTTAAACCTCTAGCTCTTTAGCTCCATTGGTGCAGCCTGTACGTGCTACACATACATAGATAGCCAGCCAGACTCACTTGAAAACTGATGAAACCTATGTTTTGGTGACATTTATGGTGATGTTTTTATAAAAACTGCATTTACAATTGTGTGGGTGTTTCTTGCAATCAATACCGGATTAACTATGTACTAAAAGCAGCATATGCTACTTGCCCCCCAATTTGAAGGGCCCCGCGCTAAATGCTATCAATTCCGATTCAGTGATTCTGTACTTGCTCTATTACTATAGTACTATTGTTCTGACACCTGAACGAGTCTTTCCGGTTCAGACAGCTCAACCATAGTAACTTGACTTCTGATCAGGGTACAACTCAGTTGTCGTCACGACTTTGCAAAAACCTTCTTCATGGGTTAAGCAATCTTCTGTTTCCGTTTCGTTCAGTGCTTCCAGCAGCCATGTTGATAAACTGACGAACCCTCTAATTGTGGTTTATTTATGGGGAACAGAAGATTGTCTAGGTCGTTCAGATTGGTCCAAACATTGTCACATGCAAAACATACTGGAGAGAAAAACACATGAAACTTCTGTGTTTTTGCTATGTTGCAGCCCGGGTTCAATTCCAGGGAACCATGCATATTTATGCATGTAATGTACTATACTGCCTTAAACCTTTATGGATGACTGGGTGTTTAAGGTTAGTGATTTTAGACAATTATTACATTTAATTAATCACTACCCACAACATTGGTTTAAATACTGTTGCTGAGTTTAGGTTATTCATGTGTTCTGACATTTATATGTATCTATATATCTATGTATCTTGCCTAACCGTTCATAATGGACACTTTTGTACACATAACTCAGCCTCAATGTTTTTTGAAAATTCCCCCACAAAAAAGGTTTTTAGTGGGGGTGGGGGGTTAATTTTAAGTTTATGCCAAATTGACCCCTTGGTGAGTGTCCAGCAGCATTCTTGTTTTTTGAAAATTTAGACTATTTAGTGATCAAAGGCCACTGTTTAATTTACAAGGTAAAAAGAAGTATATTTAGCTGGCTGTGATTCATAATTTCCCTTGGAATGCTAGTTGGAGTTATTATTTTAATACAGTAATTAATTGGAGTGTGCTATCTATGTGATACATATATGATATATAAATACAAAGGTATTTGAAACTGGAGTCATAGCCACTGCACAAAGATCAAAACAAAAACAAATTAATACTATTACTGAAATATCAGACATATTTGTCGTATTATCTGGCTGAACAGCAAATGAAAAAATTCTTTACAAGGCAAGAAAAACAAATTGTGGATTATAATATTTAGGTGTATTTATTTTTAAATTTAGGGCTCCTTTATAACATATGCTACAGGCCCCGCTTAATCTGATACTGGGAAGGGTTTGCTCAACTTATTCATTGATCACTCCTTATTCCAATTTTTTTATTTGATCACCCCCAACATGGCATACAATAAACTACGAAAATGAAAAATATTGAAAAATATTTTCAATTACAGTGTTCTAGACGTTATAAATTATTAAAATTCTAAAACTTTTTATGAACATAATTCCACCTTGTATGCCTTCTGATGTAGATGCTACAGCTGTTTAGGCCATTTTCAACATCCTGACTTCTAATTTGACTAATTTCAATCAGAAGTTATTTCATTTGAAATTGATATTCTATTTTCTTTGTATGAATTTAAGAGTTAAAATGAACTTTTTGAATTTTATTGTAAACTATGAAAATGAAAGATATTGAAAAATATTTTCAATTTCAGTGTTCTAGACGTTATAAAATATTAAAATTCTAAAACTTAAAGCCTTACAATTTTAAAATTAACATTTTTATGAAAGTAGTTCCACCTTGTATATTGGTGTATGCCTTCTGATGTACATGTTACGGCTGTTTAGGCCATTTTCAACATCCTGCCTTAATAAATTTATTTATGAGAACATGGTCTCCCTTAGAGATTTTAGGTCTAAATGTTGGAGGGGGCCCCTCAAGTAGCCAAGCCCCCCAGCAGTGGTGTAGCAAATGTTCTCAGCACTCATTTTGGCGCCCCACCCCTAAAATGCTTTGATCATTTAGTTGTGACTTTTCTTCCCATTATGTTTTTTAGGTAGATCAGGATAACGCTACATTGTGACTTTTATTCCATGACTTTTCTTCCTGTGACTTTTAATCTGGGATTCTTATTTTAATATATTGTAGACTTTGCGGTTGTGCAAAAAGAAATTGAATATTAATTTTTAAAAGATGTCTTGTATACTTTAAAATTCTTTATTCTCCATGATTGCTTCCAAAATGTTGTTATTAAATAAAACTGTGTTTTAATTATCGAGAAATGTAAAGTTTTACAAATGTTCGGGAGATTTTTAATAGATTTATTTCAATTTTTTAATTAGATACAGATGTTCATTTAAAATGTATTGACCTAAAAAAAAAAGGTCAAAGGAATTCTTGCGTCCTTTTACACTTGCGCCAGGGGTGACTGTCCCCCCCTCTTGCTATGTCACTGCTTCCGCCGGGCCCCCAAACCCCTAGCTATGTTACGCCTGGTGGTTACAAGCGGGCTATGAATTTAAGAGTCAAAATCAAGATTCAAATGCCTCACTGAGCAAGTTCACGAATGCCAAGATAAGCAAACATCACTTGTTGACAGTTATTACAACCAGAGACCATTTGCCATGGCAAGAATTAATGGAGTGAGTTCTTGGAGGGGGTGAGGGTACAATGGGCTGGAATCTAGAATCTCGCCCAGCTTCAAGATGTGTAGGATTTGGCTCTCACCCAATCGGCGACAAGTCAACCACTATGCAAAACGGAAAATGTCCAGTGCTTGATTGGCTGGAAATATCCGGAACACTGGACTGTGAAGCAAGTCCAGACGGAAGCGATAGTTTCTGATTTTAATGTCTTTTACGTTCTTTATTACCGTTTGTCTTTGAATGTGAGTGTCGTGTGTTGGGGGGAGGGGTTTATTCTTTAATTGATCTTGTTTGTATTGAATTGAAATATGTGTTAAACCAATATGATCACAGGTCTGGTTAGTCACTCAATAGAAACTGTCATGTCATAGTTACTTCTCTTATATTTTGTTGGGCAGTGATCATTAAAAAAGTCTGAATTTTTAAAAGACAAAAGACAAACTGGTGATCAATTTAGCATAAACTTACATTGTAAAGTGAACTTTAAAAAAAACAAACTGTTTTATCTAGACATCATCATCATCATCAGCCGTTATAGGTCCACTGCTAGACACAGGCCTTTCTCATCTTCTTCCATGACGACTTAGATTGTGCTAACCTCTACCACATCTTACCAGCAAACTTTTCTATCTCATCTCTCCATCTTGTATCTGGTCTTTTTCTACTGTGTTTACTGTCCCATGGGCACCAATCTATTAGTCTTTCTCCCCATCTATTGTCATTTCTTCTTGCTAGGTGACCAGCCCATCACCGTTTATGCTGCTTAATTATTTGTATAATATCCTTCACTCTAGTCCTCCCTCTGATCCATGTTGATCTTTTTCTATCTGTTAGAGTTATCCCTAGCATTGCTCTTTCCATGGCTCTCTGTGCTATTCTAAATTGGTTTTCAGCTAGTTTTGTTAATTTCCATGTTTCGCATTCGTAAGTCATGGCTGGTATTATGCAACCATTGTATAGTTTATGCTTTAAGCACATTGGTAACGTGCTCTTCAGAATGTCTCTATTGATACTGAATGTTTTCCAACCTATCGTTATGCCTTGTTTTATTTTGCTTTCATGTTCTTTCTCTAACTGTATTACCTGTCCGAGGTAGATGTATTCATCAACCACTTCTAGCGCCTCTCCCTCTATAATAAGGAGTGAATGTTGAATTTTTCAGCCCTCTAGCTCCACTGGTGCGGGCTGTACACATGATACATACATACATAGCCAGTTAGCCAGCCAGCTGGACCAACTTGAAAACTGAAAGAAACCTATGTTGACAGTTTTAGTTGACAGTTTCTAACTAGTCATAACCACTAAACTTAGTACAGTACAGAGCCAAATGAGGGACAATTTGACCTGGCATAGACGGGTACTTCCATGACCCGACTTCTCCATGCAAGCCTACCCAGCACTGACATCTGAATGCTGACATCTTGGCGCATGACTGCTAGGCAAAAGGATAACTCAGTGCACAATAACACATTTCAGCAGAACCAACAGAAGCAAACTATGGAATTAAAACAATTTTTTGAGATCCAAAAATTAAAGTTATTTTTTGAGTTGAATTATATTAGTGAATTAATTTACTTCTGTACTTCAATTTGATAATTTATAGTTCGCAAACAGGGACAAACTATGGAGTTAAAATGATTTATTACAAAACTTTGAAATTATTTTAAGTTTGCAATATGGATGAATGAGTTTCTAAACAAACTATAAAACAATTTATTAAAATCATCTTTTACTTTGAAGTAGTTTGTTTAGAAACTCATTCATCCGTACTGCAAACTGAAAATAATTTCAATTTTTATAATAAATCGTTTTAACTCCATAGTTTCTTCCTGTTTGTAAATTAAATTATCAAATTGAACTACAGATGTGAATTAATTCATGCGCCGAGTACATCAGCTAGTAAATAAATAAACTAGCATTCCAAGGGAAATTATGAATCAGTGCCACCAATGTATGCCGTTTCTACTATGAACGGTTAGGGCTCGGCAAAATCCGGATACATAGATACATATAAATGTCAGAACACAGGAATTAGCTAAACCCAGCAATGAACCAGTGTTGTGGGTAGCGGATATTAATGAAACTACTTTTCCTGATTCCTGGCACTCATGCAAACTTCTATAAGAATTGAAGCTGACCAAAAGGCAATTTTGCATCGCCAGGTTTCATCTTTCGGAGTCTCGGCGTATGCTATAGATAAGAAATCCTGTGTATGAGAATGCCAGGTTTGTAAGATTGCTTGTACAGAAGTTGAGATAGTCTCCAGAGATTTGGCACAGGTCCATATGGGATTTTCTGGTGGTGCTGCTATTGTGGTACCATTTTATGGAGATGGAGAATTTCTATGCTACTCCCATGGAAGCTTAAGCTTTTCTCAAAGGCAAATTAATTAATCACTGCTACCCACAACACTGGTTTATCGCTGGGTTTAGGATACATAGAATATGTCATATATTCTGACATTTATATGTATTATGTCCCCAAAAAGATCATAAAGATAGAAGGAGAGATTCTAGAAGAGGTTGATGAATACATCTACCTAGGACAGGTAATAAAGTTAGAGAAAAATCATGACTGTGAAATAAAACGACGCATAACAATAGGTTGGAAAGCATTCAATATGAATGGAGACATTCTGAAGAGCACCTTACCAATGTGCTTAAAGCGTAAAGTATACAATGGTTGCATAATACTAGACATGGAAATTAACAAAACGAGCTGAAAACCAACTTAGAATAGCACAGAGAGCCATGGAAAGAGCAATGATAGGAATAACTCTAAGAGATAGAAAAAGATCAGAGGGAGGACTAGAGTGAAGGATATTATACAAATAATTAAGCAGCAAAAACTGAGATGTGCTGGTTGCCTAGCAAGAAGAGATCACAATAGATGGGTGACAGACTAACAGATTGGTTCCCATGGGACAGTAAACGCAGTAGGAAAAGACCAGACACAAGATGGAGGTGGAGGGATGAAATAGAAAAGTTTGCTGGTAAGACATGGCAGAGGTTAGCACAATCTAGGTCGTCAAGGAAAGACCTTTGTCCAACAGTGGACTTATGATGGTTGAAGATATATCTATCTATGTATCCGGACTTCGCCCAGCCCTAACCGTTCATAGTTGAAACTTGAGATCTTGCACACACTCCCATCAATGAGTAGGGAAAATGTTTTTTTCGTTTTTTGAAAATTCCACTCCCTAAATAGGTTTTTAGAGGGGGTTCAATATGCAATGTAAGTTTATGCCAAATTGATCCCTTATTTGTGCCCACTTGTCTTTTGAAAAATCAGATCTTTTTTAGTCATCACAGTCCAACAAAAGGCGAGAAAAGTAATTGATCATCCTTTTTTTCAACTTTTTAATTGATCACCCCCAACATGGCATATATGGGTGGTGGTGATTCATAATTTCCTTTGGAATGCTAATTTTCTTTTGCCTTTTATTTATTTACTTTTTATTCTCTGCATTTTTTTTCTCTTTATTCTTCATTTTTTCTTTCTTATTTCATTGTCTTTCTGCTTTCATTCCTTCTTTCTCATTCATCTTATATTTCCTTTTTTTGCTATCTTCTCTTTTTCTAAATTTGTATTGACTTTCTTACATTTTTTCTTTTGTTTGTTTCTTCTTTCTTTCTTTCTTTTGAATGTATTCTTTTCTTCTTTCTTTTTACTTTTCTTCTTTCTCTTTTCTTTCTCTCATTCTTTCTTCCTTTCTTCTTTCTTTTTGCATTATTAGTATCTCTCTTTCATCAATTCTTCATTTTTTGTAATTTTTCTTCTTCTCTTTTTCTTCTGTCCTTTTCTTTTTCTTCTCTTTCCTATCTTTCCATCCCACTTTTTCCTGATCTTTCTTTCTTTCCTTTCTTTCTCTTCTTTCCTTTCCTCACACTTTTTCATGATCTTTCTTTCTTTCCTTTCTTTCTCTTCTTTCCTTTGCTCCCACCTTTTCATGGTCTTTTTCTTTCTTTCTTTCCTTTCTTTCTTTCCTTTCTTTCCTTTCTTTCCTTTCCTCTCACTTTTTCATGGTCTCTTTCTTTCTTTCTTTCCTTTATTTCCTTTCCTTTCCTCTCACTTTTTCCTGGTCTCTTTCTTTCTTTTTTCTTTTCTTTCTTTCCTTTCTTTTCCTCTCACTTTTTCATTGTCTCTTTCTTTCTTTCTTTCCTTCCTTCTTTTCCTTGCTCTTCACAATATCCTTTACTGCCACACACCACATAAAAAGAAATTACCTGGCGGTGAAGCACACAAAAAAACCCCTACCAATTCTTCTGATTCTTGGACAACAGCCCCACCAGACGCCAGACCTGTGTCTCCCCCCCCCCCATAATAGGCAAGGAAAAAAGCCATTCTTTAAATCTTCTGCCAGATAAAGAATTTACAAACTTCTGTCATTTCTTCGGAAATGAAAGGGAAACTCCTGGAAGCAAGGCCTCTCAGAATGGAATTTTATAAAGGCAGTGTAAAGCTGGTTTCATCCCAACCCAAAACACCCTCGTCCCTTAGCCATCCTATTTTCATCTGCAATAACCCTTTTAGCCAGGCACTGGGGGAGGGGTGGTGGTGGTCAATTCTTTATGAGTATTAGTTCACCTACTGCATTTCTACTGACATTATATAATAACAAATTTCACTAAATGTTGGAGGGGGCCCCTCAAGGAGCCAAGCCCTTGGGCCCCCAAATGTCCAGCCATGTCCCTGCTTTTAGCACGCCATAGTATATATTCCCTTGCCAGTAAATGGTACAGTATTTCGCATGGTGCTCTTCAGAATGTCTCTATTCATACCAAATGCTTTCCAACCTATCGTTATGCGTTGTTTTATTTTGCTGTCATAGTCTTTCTCTAACTTTATTACCTGCCCTAGGTAGATATGTTCATCGACTTCTTCTAGAGTCTCTCCTTCTATCTTTATGGCATTTTTGGGGGCTTTATCGTTGAACATTACATTTGTCTTTGTTCTGTTCATCTTTAAGCCTACATTTTTACTTTCTCTATTTAGATCAGGTAACATGTTTTGTAATTTTTTGGATGCTTCCTATGTCATGGAAATATCATCAGCGAATCTTAGTGGCTTAAGTGTTTTCCATCTATGTTTATTCCCAGCCCCTCCCTGTCAGTTTTATGAAAAACATATTAAATTATAATAAGATCTTGAACAGTGCAGTTTTGAACAATACGGAAGATTTGGAATTAATTAACTGCATTAATAATCATTTATGTACTAACATCCTCTCCCTTCTTCAATGGTTTCGTAGCCTTTTGGCTAAGATCAAAGTGTAGTATCTGTTCTTCGAAACCGCTATGGCCTCGAGGTTCGGAGAAACACGGCCCGTATGGGGTCCTGTGGCATGCTCAGGTATCGTCCTGGGAGAAGTTGCGCAGGATATCTTGGCTGCGACTGATAACGCGCTAAGATCGAAGTGAAGTATCTGCACTTCGAGACTGCCATGGCCTCAAAGTTCGGAGAAACACGGCCCTTCAGGGGTCCTGTGGCATGGTCGGGTATCTTCGGATGCGAAGTTGCGCAGGATATCTTGGTCAGCTGGTCGCAATCCCCA
>VCCN01002627.1:2784922-2796195 GCA_006491835.1 Architeuthis dux
GAGTGACACTTTGATCCTCAGCAGAGTGCACAGATACTCTGACCCTAGGCATAAGTGCTGATCCATTTTTGCATTTATCTTTCTTAAAATGAAAAAGTATAATACACGAAAAATGTTACTTATTTTCTTTCATCTTCAGTGTTAGAATCAATAAACAAAAAATACCAATTTTACTAATTTTTAAAAATGCTTACCTGTAATAGGAACACTGTGCCCCCCCCGCCCCCCCGGCAGCAAAAGAAGTTGGCTCCAGTGAGCCAGTGCAAATGGCCAATCAGGAGCAGGTTGCCTCTCCTCTAGGCCAATTGGTACTCAGATTGAGTCAACCTATTTAGCATAGGCAGCAGGAACTGCCATAAAAGCTTGTCATTTTGGTTGACGGCACTATTGGCTCGTGTGATTACCCGGAAGGTGAACCGTGTGGCAGTGACAGAAGTGAGTCCTGTGGAGACCTTTACAATTGCTTGCAAGAGCGTAGTTGAGAAAAGAAGAAGGAAAAGTAAGTACTTTCCTTATACATTCGGGAGACTTTTATTCTCACCGATTGTTGTTTTTGCATTGGACAAAGACTGGTGTACTTTTTATGAACCCACTGTTGGGAGAACTGAGTGAAAATGTTACAAGACTTAAAGAGGAGTTTAATAGGAACAATACTGATGTGGCAGTGCACTCAAAAATGATCTTTTTGAATAAAGTTAAAACTAAACACTCCTCATGCTATCTAACAACCAAAACAGAACAAACTTTGTAGGCTACCTAATATTATGATTTTGCCAGGGATATTTGAAAAAAAAGTTAAATACTAGCATTCCAAGAGAAATTATGAATCACTGCCACCCATATATGCTGTGTTGGGGGTGATCAATTAAAAAGTTGGAAAAAGGGTGATCAATGAATAAGTTACTTCTCTCGCCTTTTGTTGGGCTGTGATCACTAAAAAAGTTCTAAATTTTCAAAAAACAAACTAGTGACCAATTTAACATAAACTTACATTTCATATTGAACCCCCACTAAAAACCTATTTAGGTGGGAATTTTCAAAAAACAAAAAAAAAATTTTCCCTACTCATTGAGAGGAGTGTGTGTGCAAAATTTCAAGTTTCTACTATGAACGGTTGGGGCTGGGCGAAGTCCGGATACATAGATACAGGGTGGATTGGGCAACTGGGCAAAATCCTGGTCGGCCGGGTAGTCTATGGGCTGGTGCCGCTTGGCGCTTAGTCAGTAGGCCAGTTTTTCTCAAACTGTGTGCTGCGTCACAATAGTGTACTGTGTAAATTTTTCCAAATACTGAAGCTTGTATTTCGAGCCTTGTATGTGTCCTGTACCTGTCTTATGTTTGCCACACTCCCACCACAGAGTTGTCAATCTTGTGGTTTTGTCACAAGATTTGATTTTGTTTGATCTCAATCTTTTTAGCAACAGATGAAAGGACAAAGATATTATGTGTATGTATATCAGTATGCTGAAAAGTTTCATTCAATGACTACTGTGATGTATTTGTCTAATTTGTTTCATTTTTAGAGTTGGTGTGCCGCATCAGTCAAATATGTTTCTCAGTGGACTGCCATCAGGGCTGTATTATCAATAAGTCAAAATGGGCAGTGCCTAGAGCCTCAAAAAATTTGGGGACAACTAAAAGTATATTTCAAATCATTTAAGAAGTTTAAATATTATAAAATTATAAAAATATATACATTTTGAAACAGACCCAAATTTTATCAGTGTCTAGGGCCCCCAAATGCCTTAATCCGGCCCTGGCCGTCATACAGTAAAGTTTGAGAACCACTGTAGTAGGCTAATAACCCTCTCTAGTTTCAATACTTCTGTGCAACTGGCAGAACCAAATTTAACAATGATGGGGCCCAGTACATAACATTTTTGGGGGGGCCCTTCTATTTTTGTTTTCAGATAACATTTTCCAAAAAATCAAAATAAAAGTGAAATATTCATAAAATTATTATGTTTAATTTAACGTTAAGTCCTTTATGGATCAATATAATCTATCTCTTAATCCTCAAACAAGTTTAGTTGAGACAGTTTTAAAACACATTTTTTTGCGGGGGTCCCTAAAATCTTGGGGCCCTGTGCAGCTGCAATACACTGCCTTAAGTATGGCTCTGGTGTCTGTATATGTGTTTCTATGTCGGAAGTGATCAACTGTATAATCATATTAATCATGTCCTGACCTCCAGGCTTTGTAGACAAGAGCCAAAATAAGTTTCAATGTGGAGAAAATGCAAGGGTACAAGTTAAATAGTGTGGTCCCAACAATTTGTATGTATTTTTGTGTACTTTTTATGCACATCAGTGTTATGTTATGTGGTTTGATGGTGCCCCATATATACAAATGACTTGTGTGTTGAACTGGTGTGTATAATTGGAACTGGTCGGATATTGTTTGATGTTCATTCTTTGTTTGTGTGCCGTGGCTTTTGCTGAAAGGAACTGATGTGAAAGTCAACTAGTTCATTGAGAAAAACAAAGTCCAATTTAAAATCTTGTGTTAATTTTATTCGACTTTACTTGTAGCGACGACCCGGGAATCTGCACTATAATAAAGTAATACTACAAAATCTACTGTCAACTCTCTTTGTAGGTTAAAGTACTCATCCAAAATATTGTTGAATTTTAAGTTGTCAAAAATTGTCAAACAAACAGACAAAGTACAGCTGCTACTGTGTCGCATCTATCTCATATTTTTATACTTCATGTCAAAAAGCTGTGCAGCTCTAGAAACACTGAGTTTGACTGATCATGCCCCCTGTGGAGGGGGCGACAGGGATGTGGACACTAGTCCTAGCCTTGGACAGCTAGTCCTGGTCTCTCTCCCTCCTCCTTGGGTTTTCACCTCTATTTATCAGTATGCCCATTTTTAACATGTGATCTTTTTGTGCCGTTAAAACATTACATTATTTTGTTTGTTTGCATCAGTGAATTCTTTAGCTGGATCAGCCAACGTTTTTGTACATTATTCTAAATTCTTGTACAAGCATTCCATAATCAAGATTCAGTCTGTAATTATTTTTGACAAATTATAATAAAATCCATGAGGCACAACTGCCGAGCATCTATACCATTCTGGGAGCTAAATTCAGCCTACTCCTAAAACTGACCACCTAAAGTTTTGTTAAATGATATTAAACATCACAATACTCCAATGACTGGCATTTTGAATAAATTAATCCTATTTAAATGTTTCAAGTCCTGTTCGCAACGATTTACAGTGATCACTTGCTTAGAGTCACTCATCTCTAATTGAAATTCTTTCTTACAAAATACTCTTTTCATAAATAAATGCATTTATGATCGAATAAATATAAAAAATTTTAATAAAATCTAATAATTAGTTGATTTTTTTTCAAAATCTGGGTCTGTGCCGACTAAAAATTTTCTTTTGCAAAT
This sequence comes from Architeuthis dux, assembly GCA_006491835.1. Lineage (NCBI taxonomy): Eukaryota > Metazoa > Mollusca > Cephalopoda > Oegopsida > Architeuthidae > Architeuthis > Architeuthis dux. The sequence goes on from VCCN01002627.1 coordinate 2,788,327, forward strand.
TATTATGTCCCACTGTTTACACAGTGTAAACAACTTTTCAAAAACAAAACTGGTTCTAATCATTAGAAACAATTTTTATATCAGAATTTTCTCCAATTTAAAAAAACAAATTGCAGTTCACCAAATTGAAAATATCCACAATTGCTGTATTAATGAAATTTAAGTAAAAAAAATAGGGAGACACAAGAACAAACAAAACATTTATTACATTTCAGTAGACTTTTTATATTTGATGAGTTTTTGCAGCATCAAAATTTTCAAAATCTTTTTCATAAAGCTTGAAGTAAACCCAGAAAATATTTAATCTGCATTGGTATAACAATACAAAAATACGACAAACCACTCATCTAGTTTCGCAATTTATGGGGAATTTTAGTCTCACCTTGTTGCACCATCAATAAGGGGATTGATATAAATGGGTGTAAATTTGATGCCAAACAGAATGTACGGTTGTTATAATAACAGATATTAACAGATTTAAAAATACAACAAAAGACATACTTACACAGATCCAATTTATTCATAAATATTTACAATGCCATGTGTGTCTTCTAGATCTACTAAAATCAATATGGCTGCTTGTTCACCAGAACATAAAATAGTACCCCCGTACCGGAAGTTGATAAGTGCTCTCCTGCTTAAGGGGACTAACTCAAGATACTTACTTAACACAGAAGAATTTAAAAAAACATTTGTGCATCTCTGCAATGTTTTTTTGGATATGCTGAGGAGAGATATGGGAAATTGCTAACTGCAATGAATGGTATGTGTTTCTTTGACTGTGCTTTTTCAAATTTTGGTTCTTAGCTTTAATTCCAGACATACAACATTTACAGTGTACTCTGGTATTAACCCCGGAAATTACCATTCGTCTTGTAACCACTCCTTACGGAACTTCTGTTTGTATTGTTTAGATTTGGGCATTTTGAGTGGCTATATCACAAAAATATAATTAATGGAAGAATTATACTCAACATTCCTTAGTTCCTTTTCTTATGATGCCAGTTTGATTTTCTCTTCTCTTTCCTTCCTGGCTGACTTTCTTCCTTCTTTCTTTTTAACTGTTTTTCCGTCCAGTTTAACATGGTAAAACTGGTTTGCCTAATTTAGATGCAGCCTTGCAAGGTTGTGCCTCATGGATTTTATTAGAATTTGTCATTGATTTGGGGGATTTCTGCCAGCCAATTCCATTCTGAAAATTCTGATATATAAATTCTGTTTCCAATGATCAGAACCAGTGATTTTTGTTTTTGAAAAGTTGTTTACACTGGGTAAACAGTGGGACATAATAATTTGCAACAGAACCAGATTTTGAAATTAGAGATGACACTAAACAAGCGATCACTGTAAATCGCAATGAATTACAGCATAAACATCACAATACTCCCATTAAATAACACCCCACAACTGGCATTTTGAATAAATTAATCCTATTTAAATGTTTCAAGTCTTCAAACTTCCAAAAACTTTAGGTGGTCAGTTTTAGGAGTAGGTTGGATTTAGCTCCCGGAATGGTATATCATTTATTGTAGTAATATATAGTAGCATTTTACAGTTTTAATAATTTTATATTTTTTAGTTATTTATAATAAACATTTGAAATTTCAGTCAGATATTTTTTATTATTGATTTTTATCATAAAAAGTTCTCATCCGCCAGGTAGATGGGAGCTTATGTTGTATATTGGCATATACTGATATTATGGAACTGACATGCCGGAATTACAACCCTCCATTAAAAGAGTTGTAATATCTGCCTTTTTCTAATAAGGGATCTACAGAACTGGAATCAGTCCTTCCACCCAAAACATGTTTACACTTAATGTTCATATTCTAATCTATACAATTATGGGTTTAAGGGGACTTATAAAATCCATATTGTTAAGTAAGTATCATGACTTATTCCCCTTAGGCAGAATACTTCCGCTAGGGGGTGCTGTTTTATGTTCTGATCAATGAGCAGCCATTATGGTCTTGAGTTAATTAGTAGATTGGAGAGGACACACGTGTTTGGTTGACCGCGGTCATTATATGAATAAAAAGGACCTGTAAGTACATAGTATTTTGTTGCATTATTAATCTGTTAATATCGGTCATTAAACCAAGCTTACACATATATTGCACAAATGCTATGGTAGCCAATAAACGCTCCCCGTACAGTACTTAACATTGACCTTAGAATATGTTCTAATATCCATTTCATATAGCCTAAAAACACCCCAATTATTGGTAATAATACAGCAGCCCAAACCTCCAGCTGTATAGGCTCACTGCGCTAGCCAGAATCATAGCCTACATCAGTGGATCAAAACCTTTTCATTACCAAGGACCTCTTTTATTTAAATAAACTTTACTATGGACCCCAGGCTTTTGAAAGGTCTGCCTACTCAACAAACCCACAGACACCCTTGCATTTGAAAGGTTTGCCTACTCCACAAACTAACAGATCTCAAGTAATAATTTGTGGACCCCAGGATGGGACCCCCTTGTATACAATAATGGGCCGATTTTTAGATGTTTGCTTGGGCTGTTTTGGGATCCCAATCGGCCTCTGGATAGATACATTGATAGATACAAATGTCAGAACACATGAATAACCTAAATCCAGAAATAGACCAGTGTTTTGGGTAGTGGTGATTAATAAAGGTAGCAATTGTACCTGATGACCCTTGCAAAAAGACTGCAACATTTGGAAATCCTTGAAAGACTTCAAAATCTTCAGACAACAGAAATTCACAACAGAAATACTGAGATGAGGACCAACAGAATTGTGGAATATAAAGGTGACAGTTGTGCCCATCATTATAGGTGCACTTGGAAGAGTCCCAAAGAACCTGGAAAAAGGCTGGAAGAGTTGGAAATCCGAGGAAGGATTAGAACTATCCAGATGACAGCACTGCTAAAATCAGAAAAATGCTAGAGCAATGAGGAGACTTGATGTCACTTGATCTACATTGGAAGCAGACAGTCACGATGAGTGTGAAAACTCAATGTGTACAACTAATTAACAATAGTTCTTGTCTTCAGTTATCTGTGAGGAAGTGAGTGCACCATCTTAAAACATTAAAAGTACTGTCCTTATGCTGGCTATGGCTCCAACTGTGCCTGCTTAGCCTTCAAATATCACATTACCATTTACTCGGACCGTCTGCCTCACATGCAAGAGTTCCCTGGTTTGATTCCCAATATGAGCGAAGTGTGTGGACAACTCTTCATTAGGAAAAAATTCCCTGTGCACTCAGCAGATAATTGAGTACACTCTAAACCGTTTGATTAGGGTGGAGGTATCTGTTAAGTATGCTTATCAACTTTCGGTAAGGGGGCACTGTTTTACATTCTGGTGAACGAGCAGCCATATTGGTTTTAGGAGATTGGAGAAGACACACGTGTGTGTCGTTGACAGCGGTCGTTGTAAATATGTATGAATAAAGGATCTGTGAGTACGTCTTTTGTTTGCATTTTGAATCTGTTAATATCTATCATTATACCAACCTTACAGTATCCACTTCAGTGGACTTGCATCCTGCCAAGGGGGTGGTCATATAAAACTTGTAGGAATAAAGTCCTGGTCTCGACCAGACCTGAAACTTGCAAGGATCACTAAGCTGACACATGCAAGAGAAACCAGGTCTTCGTCACCAAGCTCCATACTCCATTAGGAGTTGTCTCTTAAGAGACGGGATGCTTTACTTGCTTACTCAGACTGTTCAGTATATGAAAAAGACTTATAGGCAAGAAGCACCTGAAGTGGCGTCACTCACTTCACCCAGTGCTATTTTACTCATAGCTGAGTGGAAGAGATGGATTCATGCCCAAGCCAGAGTTTGAACTCGGCACACCTAGCCCATTCTCTGAGCTGTAATCCACTCAGCCACACCACACCTCCTTAAAACATTATAAAAACAGGTCTGGTAAGTCACTCAATAGAAACCGTCACGTGACCAACGTCTTTTGGCAGAATGCCATGTTTGGGGTGATGAATTAAAAAATTGGAAAAAGAGATGATCAATGAATAAGCTGATGATGACTAAAAAAGTCTGAATTTTCAAAAAACAAGCATGAATACTGCCAGACAAAGACTAAGGGATTAATTTAGCATCAACTTACATTGCAAATTGACCCCCCCCCCAGTAAAAACCTATTTAGGGCGGGTTAAAAAAAGGTTTTCCTACAAATAATAAGGAATGAATGTTGAAACTTTCAGCCCTCTAGCTCCATTAGTGCAGCCTGTACGTGTGATACATACATAGTCAGCCAGACCAACTTAAAACTGAAGAAACCTTCAAATGACCAATATCTTTAGGCAGCATTCCATGTTGGGAGTGATCAATTAAAAAATTGGAAAAAGGGGTGATCAATGAATAAGTTGCTGATGACTAAATAAGTCTGAATTTTCAAAAAGCAAGCACGAATGCTGCTGAACACAAACTAAGGGATCAATTTAGCATAAACTTAGATGGCAAATTGAACAACCCTCTAAAAGCCTATTTAGGGGGGAGATTTCCACAAATAATGAGTAAATGTTGAAACTTTCAGCCTTCTAGCTCCATTAGTGCAGCCTGTAAGTGTGATACATATATAGCCAGTCAGGCAGTCAGACCAACTTAAAAACTGAAGAAACCTATGTCGACAGTTTTGGTGACAGTTTTGGTTGACAGTGTCTAATAAAATTCCTCGCCACAGTTGAACTGAACAGTATTAACATTTTTAAACACTTTCTTCCAAGCTCAGTGATCAGATTATTTTTCTTAAATGAAGTGAACTAATTCAAAAAGACATTTATTTAAAAATTCAGGACATGTTCACAACCAACCGAGTCTATTTTCCGAATGTGTGCAGCTCAAAGGAAGCTTCATAGAAATCTCCTAATTTGTTTATGGTGTCCTCCATAAAAATTCTCCCGTGCACAGTTCAAGATATTCCATGCGGATACAGACAAATTGAACCCTTGTTCAGAGATCGAAGAGTGTATCCGTCTTAATCTGCATGCAGGAGACATTATTTCGCATTATTTCAGGGAAAATAATTGAAGATAAACATTTCATTTTCTTGGCGTTTACTTGGATTGATTCACAGTATTTTATTTCTTGTTTTAGATTTTTAAATTTCTTCCTTTTTCCCTCCATCTTTTTTTCCTATTAAAGCCCTCTTTACATTACAAATTGTTCTTGTTCATAGACAATGAAGCTGTCTTCTCTTTTCTTTTGAAAGAAAATGAACTAGAGCTCTTCAGGCATTAAAGTTAGTAAAATGATGTGGTCTTGAATTTGCAGAAGTACTTCAAAGAATTGTTGTACTGCAGATAAATTACACATTTCTGAGAGAACAAATTATAATAGCGTTATTTTTTAGGAACAAAATGGTTGACCCTGGAATATGTTGGTTTTGTTTTTTGTTTTTATTTTACTTTATAAATCTTTGTTTTTTTTAAATCTTTCAAAGGGCAAAATAATTTATACTCATCAAATGCAGAAGTTAAGAGAATCTTCAGTTGCCGAGTTATTTTAGGAAAATCATTTCACTTCACTTAATTCAAGTGCGGTTTTTACAAAATGAAAAGCTTTTCTTCTTAACCAAAATTACTGACCTTTTTTTTGTTTTTATTATTTTTTCTTCCTATGGATAATAAAAATGGACATCTCTAATTGTAGAATTAATGAAATTAAAGCACATGACTGGTATTTGAGTGTATACATGCAAATTTATTACGACCAAATCACGTTAGACACACTGGTTCATGCATGATCACTGAAGTTAAGCAAAGTTGAGCCTGGTCAGTATGTAGATGGGTGACCGTCATGGAATGCCAGGTACCATAAGCATCCAGATATCCATGCCAAATCAGTGTGGCAGCCTCCCCTCCATTTCTTACGACCTGGGGATTCGCAATCTGCCTTAAGCGGAAATAGTGTCACATGATGATGCAGGTTTATTGGAATAGAGGTTACCAACAATGCCAGGTTAACTATGTAGCAAAAGTAGCATATTCTACGGTCCCTGCATTTTCAAGGGCCCCATACTAAATACTTGCAAGCTATCAATACTGATTCAGTGATTCTGCACTTGCTCTATTACTATACTTCCACTTAGGGGAGACAGTTTAGTAAAGTCCAACTAAACCAAGCCAATCCTGTTGTTAGTGGGTTCAATCCTCATCGGATCCCCCCCGTCTAAGTATTAAGTATTATACACAACAGGGGGAATTTTTAAAAAATGCAAAGGTTTTTCTAGGAGTAAATGTTTAAATCTTCAGCCCTCTAGCTTCATTGGTGTTACCTGTACATGCAACACATACATAGCCAGCCAGACCCACTTAAAAACTGAAGAGACCTATATTGAGCTTGACTATGTTGATGTTGACGGTTTCTCATATCTGATAGGTAAATATTTAAATAAAAATAATTGTAGTAAAAGTATCATACGCTATGTGCCCCGCAATTTCAAGGGCCCCGCACAAAATGCTTGCAAGCTACCAATTCCAATTCAGGGATTCAGCACTTGCTCCATTACTATAGTATCATACTGCCCTCAACTTTTATGAACGACTGGGTGTTTTTTAGTGATTTTAGTCAATTATCACCTTTAATTGGCATTATTATTTTTATACAATCATTAATGGGAACATGGTATCTATGTGATAAATATGGAGGTATTTTAAACTGAAGTAACACATGTATGCGTTTTGATATTTATGTGTATTTTCTTAATTTGGGGCTCCTTTATAACATACTTGCAGGGTTACCTGGCATTGCCCGGAGGAAAATAACTTCAAATACAGCGCCACCCAATTTTGACCCCTAAAATGTGGAAGAAAATTCCCCCTCAATTTAGATCCGTATAAGGGAAACGTTCCCCCGATTTTGACCACTAAAACGTGAAAAAAAATTCAGCCCCCAACCACCCCCCCACCGTGATTTCTAAAAAGAAAAAAAAATCCCCCCAATCAATGGTGACCTCTAAAAAGGAAAAACTAAGTGCCAACACCCCCAAAATTCCTCCATCCCAAAATCTGACCCCATAACAGAAAAAAAAAGGTCCCCCTCTATTTCGACCCTTGAGGGACAAAAAGTTTCCTCTCACTTTAGACCCTTAAAGAGAAAGTTTACCTTGCTTTTGACCATTAGCACACATAAACATTATTACTCTCTCTCTCCCCTAAGTTGATGTTGCGTTGCTACCCAACCACCTTCCACACGCTGGTGGCTGATGACTCACTGTCACTCTTCCTATGAAATTACTGTTGCTACCCAACCCCCTTCCACAGGCCTTGGCGCTGATGATAATGTAGGAGGGACAGGACATTCCATTCCTCAGTAAAGGTGCGCATACCCCTCCCCATAGTATCTATTTCTCTGACTGGTGGCTGATTTCACTCTTACTGTCCATATCAGTTCTCCTCCACTCTCAGTGAATGCGCACAAAGAAACAAATAAACAAACTGATTTATATACGTATGTGTTTTTCAAATGTCTGGATACTTTTTGGACGTTCCTCGTACTCACCCATACCTGACCTTTAACGAAAAAAGATTATGATATTTGTATCCAACACAATGAACAAGTTGTTCCACATAAATTTTCATGACAACAGGGAATCGTTCGAAGCAAGAAAGTATATTGTTCTGAATTGAATGTAGTTTATTTAGTTAGCGTCTGACATCTTTGGCCAGCCGAGAAAATAAAAAAGGATTTTTCTTCTGTAATTCAGTTCTTTGCTGCAATGATTTATTCCAAATCCTTGAGATTAAATATCAGACAGTTCTACAATCATGATACCCTCCAAAGTTCGTCTGACATTCTCCTGTTTCAGTGCTTGAGGGATCCTCTAGACTTGAAGTTTTCAACGTAAAATGCTGAATACTTAGCTTCGC
>VCCN01002627.1:2814549-2825370 GCA_006491835.1 Architeuthis dux
TTTTGTGGTTCTGAATGCTAAATTTCTTAAATGTTTTTTTTTAAAGAATTTTGTTTCTACTAATGTGGTTTTCACTAACCCATACCTGCCGAGACACACGCATTTTGATACATTCTCATACTCACATGCATTAAAGGAAAATTCTCACGCAATTTATCCAAAGTGTTAGATTTATTTAGATTTATTAAATTGGTTTAGATTTCTGATAAAAAAAAATCTATTTTTATCAAACTTTAGAGCTCACACTATTTTAAAAGATCACTTACAAAACCCTTGAAAAATATTTTAAATAGACTTCTGACAACACTTAATTTCAGTAGCTGATATGCTCTGAAACGTAATTTTAGCCAATCTTGGATACATAATTTTCATGGGGGGTCCACACGATTCTCAACATTGGAACTTGACAGGTATGCTAACCATGTATTTTATTAGTTAAAAAAGGCTCTAGTCTGGCAACCAGATAATGTGCCTAGGTAGTAGTACTGGATTTATGACCACTACATAAATTGTTTAAAAAAATTAAATTATAATGTTGCTGTCTTCTATAATGGATATGATATCATTTTGAATTGAGCTGTATATATATGTGTATACATATACACCTACACATGTAGATATGTTCATAGTAGGAGAGTGAAGTATGGTGAATACAACCACTGTCTAACATACCAGTTTGCTGTGTATTTTATTTGAACCAAAAATTGGTTCTGAAGGAAGCCCATATGAAGATCCAGCCTAGCATAACTGATTAAATGCTCTATCACTGGTCAAGCAAGGCAGAGTTTTACGTGTATTTCTTTCTCTGGTTGGGTAGTGACCAACATCGTTTAATGATAGCAACGATATGCATTGGGTTTTGGGGGCTGGTCCGGGGGTAGGAAAAGAAAATTATGGATATTGAGGGAAAGGGGATGTTGAGTGTCGGGGGGATTAGTAGGTGGATGGATGGTGGATTCCTAGACACCACAGCATTAGATGGAAAATGGGGACAAATGAAATGTGGTGGTGGTGGTGGTGGTGGGGAAAAATAGATTGAAAATGAATTGATTGGACTATTGTTTTGGTATTTTTTTTTCTTTTAAAATTTTTTTTATTTTGTCAATCTCTCTTTTTTTCTCTTCTCTTTTCTTTTATTTCTTTTATATTTTATTTCCCTCCCTCTTTCTTTCTATTCTTTTTCTTTTTATTCCTTTCTTTCTCTGTCTCTATCTCTTTCCTTCTTTTTTTTTGATTACAGATACCCCCTGCTTCACGAAGGTTCACTTCACGCCACTTAACTTTTACAAGAGACCTCAAGTTGATATAGTTTCGAACTGTGTCTGTGAGCATCTGTGCTTTATCTTCTGTCCATCTGTTAGCAAGATGTGTCCTAAGGTATTAGAAAAGCCTAAGAGAGTTTGTATGGATGTTACGCTTAGCAAAAAACTGCTGGTAGATATGTTGTATAGTGCCTTCTTCCTCGGGAGGTAAATCGTGAACTTGGACAATCAAATATGATGACTCGAAAAACTTGTTTTTAAAACATATGTGACATATTTTTATTTCATAGCATACAGTCAGCCAGAGAATGAAGAGTGGGAGAGAGATAAGGGTGCCGAGAGACCATTCCCCACAGGGATACCGGTCTCGTGCCTTCCAGCCTGGCTTAGGTGATCTGCCTCTCTGTTCTGAGTTCTGAGTTTCGCTGTCCCTTCTGAGCTCCCACATCTTGGCTCTGAGCTTTATGGGTTTTCGAATGCCCACGCTTGTGTCGTTTCCGTTTTCCATATCCTGTTTTTTGGACACCTACGCATATGCTAAGGTGACCAGGTCACTTCAACTTCCACACAGGTGTTAGCCCGGAAATTACCTTTTTTGTGGTAGTATATCATAACAGATATAGAAGAAAGTTATTTTCTGGGTCTTGGAATGCTCACAAATCTTTCCCATATAAATTAGTGGTGATTGTTTTTTTGCTCTATGCCATTTTGACATATGGAAAGTTAAATGCTCTATTTATGGGTAACAGGGGAATATATAATTCTGACAAGAGACATTATCAACCCAAAAATGGAAATGAGCCGAGTTGTGCCTTAACCCTTTATAGGACAGCCCTAAAAATATTTTAGATATCAAAACAACCTTTTTGTATGTTAAATTTGACCTAATTACAAAATATTTTCAGTTGCAAGTTTTCTGAATCTTTTTTGTTTATGGGAGCAAAACCCCCTCAAATGAAGTGATCATATATGGTGCCTCACCCAAAAAGTGACCAAAAATCGAAAATATAAACAAAATTAAAGTAGAAAGCTAAATAAAACATAAAATTAAAGAATAACATACAATATAATGAATAGATACAAAAAATTGATATTGACACAAAAAAATAACACCTCTGGGTTGATTTTTAAATTTTATTGCTCGGGCCAAAAACAGGCTAATTTAATGGGTGCGGTATGCCTCAAAACAGTTTCTGTCTTTATTCAAGCACAAGTGTAGTTTGCAAAGCTTGCTGACCACATTGGTGTGGATTATGTTGTCTGTGTGGCTACAATATTTGCATGTGGGTGATGGGTCCCCAGGTGACAATATATAGTCACTTGCCCCATAAAGAGTTAAAGATTGTGTACGTGAAGAAGACTGTAGAATTGAACAGCCATAATTTTGTTGTAATGATAAAAACCTAATCTCTTAAAGCTTCTTTTCCCAGTGTTTGAAACCATAACGGATATGAAAACAAATTCCTCTTTTGACTTATCAACTTATGTTTAAAATGCATCTGATACCTTACAATTAGCTAAAGCAAATAATTAATTATAGTCGTAACAGCATTTATGAGAAGAGAAAGCCTCCTTCTGTCTAAATAGACAATGGAACAACATTGAGGTCACCCCTCCATTGCACAAGCCTGGTTGAAGTGTATGGATATCCTGTAATGCCCAGTCGAGAGAATCCCCATCTCAACCTCGCTGATGTAGTCCAAAAGAAAGTGTAATACGTTTGACATCAGCATGGCTGCAGGAGCTGCCAGAAGGATGTCAAAGTTGGCATCCAACCGTCTTAAGGGAGTTTTACTTCCTGGTCTGGAATCAGAGTTGTCCTTCTCCTAGACTGGTTGCCTGCCCCAGGTTAGAGAGCCCTGTCTGCTGGGCTATTTTACCCATAGCTGGGAGGGGGGGGGGAGAGATGGATTCATGCCTTTCCCCGAGGGCATTAGTGTGAAGTGAATATAAACACCCATGACCTGAGTTTGAACTTGACTCGCTAATTCCATTGTCCATGCTGGTAACCACTAAGCCACTCGACCTTCCATTTATGACCCAGGCGAAACCAGTTATCCTTGCTACCTGCATAGATATGGAAAGCTGATTAATTATTTTCCCAACCTGCCAATGTTTGTTTGAGTTTATTTGTCTACTCAACTGAATACAACTGAATCCCCTGTGGTAAAGAGGAAAGTTTTGCCTGGATGACTTGAAATATTGAAATTTTGCCTCCAGGGGGAAACGATAAAAACTAAAAGATAAACCTTTTATTTCCCCGAATGAATATTATAAACAAGTTATTGCCCGGGAAAATATTCATGGATACACATATATGAATTTCTATGAAAATATTTTTTCAGAAAAGAAAGTATGTATAACTAGCATTCCAAGGAAAATTATGAATCACTGCCATCCATATGCTGTGTGGGGGCGATCAATTATAGAGTTGGGCTGTGATCACTAAAAACCTATTAAGGGGTGAATTTTCAAAAAACAAAAAAAAACATTTTCCCTACTCATTGAGGGGAGTGTGTGTGCAAAATTTCAAGTTTCTACTATGAGTGGTTAGGGCTGGGCAAAGTCTGGATACATAGATGAGAAATAAGAGAAACTAGCATTCCAATGGAAATTATGAATCACTGCCACCCATATATGCTATGTTGGGTGTGATCAATTAAAAAGTTGGAAAAAGGGGTGATCAATGAATCAGTTACTTTTATTTAGCATAAACTTACATCAGATATTGAACCCACCTCTAAAAACCTATTTAAAATGGTTTAATTTCATTACTTCTCTCACCTTTTGTTGGGCTGTGATCACTAAAAAAGGGGTGAATTTTAAAAAACAAACAGGCACAAACTTGTTTAAAATGGTTTAATTTCATACAACTCGAATAACATATCTACCTAGGATTCCAAGGGAAATTATGAATCACCACCACCCATATATGCTGCGTTGGGATGATCAATTAAAAAGTTGGGAAAAGGGGTGATCAATGAATAAGTTACTTCTCTCGCCTTTTGTTGGGCTGTGATCACTAAAAAATGGTCTGAATTTTCAAAAAACAAGCGGGCACAAACAAGTGACCAATTTAGCATAAACTTACATTGCATATTAAACCCCCCTCTAAAAACCTATTTATGGGGTGGAATTTTCAAAAACCAATAAAAGAAATTTACTCTACTCATTGAGGGGAATGTGTGTGCACAATTTCAAGTTTCTACTATGAACGGTTAGGGCTGGGCAAAGTCTGGATACATAGTTAGATACATAGATACATATAAATGTCAGAGCACATGAATAACCTAAACCCAGCAATAAACCAGTGTTGTGGTTAGTAGTGATTAATATACACTGACAGAAAATAAAATTGCAACAACCTGAATGTCAATAAACTATGAAAATGAAAATTATTTTCAATTTCAGTGTTCTGGATAAATGTTTAAATTCTAAAACTTCAAAATTTAAAAACAAAAAATCTTAAAATTTTAAAATCAACGTTTTTCTGAACATAGTTCCGTCTTGTGTATGTCTTCTGATGCACATGTTACGGCTGTTTAGGACATTTTCAAAACTGCAACCCCCTGAATATGTGTTTCAATTTACTCAAGATTAAATGTACATGTAATATAGCTGGATTACAGTAAATGATCCCATATACAGATTGATATACGTACACAGGTTCCAAAATAAGGGGTGTATTGAAAGTACTCAGATCTCATATGAATACACACTATATCCTCCTTTAACACTGACCATAAACCAAGGGGGTCTGAGTACTGTTGATACACCCCTTATTTTGGAACCTGAGCCTGTATCGATCAGTATATGTGATCATTTACTATAATCCAGCTATATTACGTCTACGTTTAATCTTGAGTAAATTGAAACACATATTCAGGGTGTTGTAGTTTTATTTTCTGTCAGTGTATATACTAGCTGGGGAGGCCAGGGGGAAAAAATTCAAATATAACAACACTGGAAAACAAACTATATTTTATAGAGATTCCATAAAATTAACAAAGATAATGCGTGATAGAGATTTCATAAAATTAATTAGGGGTGGAGCACGTGAGCACACACCCTCCCCATCGGGCCTGCACACAAAAACAAATTTAAACTAACATTCCAAGGGAAATTATAAATCACCGCCATCCATATATGCTTCTTCTTTTTACCTCGTAAATTAAGCAGGGGCGGTGGTAAAATTAAGTTACATTGATGAAAATACTACCAGTAAGATTTGAACCATAAATTCATGATTTAAAAAAACAAAAAAAAACCAGATTTGATTAGTCAATTAATAGAAACCATCAAATGTTGGACACAATCTATGGGATCAATTTAGCATAAACTTACATTGTAAATTGAACTCACTAAAAACTTATTTTTGGGGGTTGATTTTAAAAAAAAAAAGAAGTTTTTTCCTAACATAAAAAGGAGTATATATTTAAATTTTCAGCATAAAATACATAGCCAGCCAGAATCACTTAAAAACTGAAGAAACCTATGTTGACTACATTGACAGTTTTGTTGACATTTTCTAATAAGCTTAAGCAAGTTTGGCATTTGAGCCGCATTAGCTGAGTATTAAGTGAGGATTGGTTTAATCTTGGTTTAGTCACTAACAATGGCCTGCAAGATCAACTTGCAAAGAGTTCAGAGGAGAGCCACCAAGATCATGCAGAGATTGGGAGATATATCCTACTCTGAAATATTAAAACAACTTAATCTAGAAACCCTTGAATACAGAAGAAAACGTGCTGACCTACTAGAGGTCTATAGAATCCGGAACAATATATACAGATGCCATAGAAAGAGTTCAGAGGAGAGCCACCAAGATCATTCCAAGATTGGGAGATATACCCTATACTGAAAGATTAAAACAACTTAATCTAGAGACCCTTGAATACAGAAGAAAACGTGCTGACCTATTGGAAGTCTAGAATCCGGAACAACATACATAGAGTGGATACTGACGCTCATTGCTCAAAATGCCCTGATAAGAAAATGCTGACTTCATCTATTTGCAGTAAAACCAGAGGACAATAAAATACAGCCACAAACTACAAATTCAGACCTCCACTGGTGTTAGAAAATTGTTCCTCTCGGCAAGAGTAGCAAACGCATGGATCAGCCTGAGTGAAAAGACAGTCACACCCAAGAATATGAATATTAAAAAAATAATCTTTATTCTGATATCAGTCATACCAAATTTAACTACCATTTTTCTTATTAGTTTAAACCCAGCCCAACTACACTGAAGCTCGGCCCTGTCGGCTGGGGCATAGAATACGCCGACTGCATACCCTGCAGAGGGGTAAGATCCCCCCAAACCGAATGTATACAGAGTGTATCAAAGGTTATTAATACTGCTACCCAGAACACTGGTTTATTGCTGGGTTTAGGTTATTCATGTGTTCTGACATTTATACATATAACATTTTCTAAAAACTTCTGTCTAGGAATAATTATCCTACAGGAGATGAGCACAACCTCAGCAACTACCGCCCTATTACACTATTATCTAACATATATAAACTATTCACAAAAATACTCACAAACAGATTAACCTGTTCTTTCACCAAAGTTGCAAGACTGTATTAAAAAAAAAAAAAAATCTACATAAATTGTGTATTCAGAAAGAAACCGAATTCGGCACTAAATGACGCACCAAGGGTGGCGTTAAACAAAACAATCAATCAATACACTGAAGCTGCCTTAATGATGCAATTAACTGCTGTAAAAAAAGCCTATTTCAAGTATATTCAAGTATTCAAATGGTTCTTCGGACGATTGAACTCCTTCTTGTTATTTGTGTTGTAAAAACGACGTTTCAGTCGATCCATTCTTCAGGTGTAAAATGCAAGTGTGATGGGTTAAACAGAAATTATGTTTAAGGGGGGGGGTAGCCCTTATAGTGCATGGCCCAGGTGTTTCTGTGGCTTTGTCTTGTCGGGTTTAGATTTATTGAGAAGTTGAAGCCACATTGGGTTGAAATCCGCACTTGTCTGGCTAATGCATTTAGTCGACATTTTGATGTGAGCTTCCTCTTTGATTTTTCTCAGCTTCCAATATCGTTCTCTGTCAATAATCTGGACTTCCTCCCAAAGAGGAAGATGCTCACCGTTCTCTCTGTCAAAGACACAGAAACATCTGTGCCATGCACTATAAGGGCTACCCACCTTTAAACATAATTTCTGTTTAACCCATCACACTCGGATTTTACACCTGAAGAAGGCCGAAGAATGGATCGGCTGAAACGTTGTGTTTACAACACAAATAACAAGGAGTTCAATCGTCCGAAGAACCATTTGAATATTAATGACCCATCTCAAAACTATAGAAAATATATTCGTGTATATTCAAAACTTCACTTGATGGCAGGCATCCTATCGAGGCATAAGTAGATTGGTGTAGCTTGACTTAGAGAACTTTGTTGAGAGAACTTCAATAAATATATTCAATTGACTCGAGATGTTTATGCAGTTAGTTAATCTCAAGGTTAAATTTTCCATGGTGCTGGGCGGGTGAAGCTCATGAATATCAAATTATGTAGGCATTTATTTGATTAACTTCCTCATTGTAAGATCGGCTCGTGTTTCTTGTTGCTCTTGAAAATTCAATCTTGAAACTCATCCAGTGTTATTGTAAGCTTGTGAGATTCAACATATTTAAATCGGATGAAATCAATTTGAGAGAGATTGGATAGAAAAAGACTTAAAAGAATAACAGGAATTCTTTTTGTTTAACCTTAAAAAACAAAATTGCAAATCTGGCAAAGCTGAAATGTTTAATTGACTGATGGCTGCTTGGGAAAGAATTGAAAATTGAGAAATTTGAAACACTACATTGCCAGATACACTCATATATACACACTCATATCTATCTATTTATATACAGAGCGTATCAAAAGTTATTAATATCACTACCCACAACACTGGTTTATTGCTGGGTTTAGGTTATTAATGTGTTCTGACATTTATATGTATAAAAGTTCCTAAAAACTTCTGTCTAGGAATAGTAAAGTCCCTGGCGAGGATGGCATAATGACAGACCTTCTAGAAGATGCAGGAGATACCTTGCACAAAGGACTACCACAGCTATTCACACAGTGCTTAAGAAAAAGAAAAGTACCTGAAAAATTCTGGCTAGGAATAGTGAGACTACTCCACAAGAAAGGAGATAAGCACGACCTTGGCAACTACCGCCCGATTACACTACTACCTAACATATATAAACTATTCACAAAAATACTCGCAAACAGATTAACAGGCAGGCTTCAGAAGCGGCTACTTAATATGATCACCTATATGTAATAAATCAACTAATCGAAACGTCCTTAGATACAACAAACCACTCTGTTTGGCCTTCGTAGATTATGAGAAAGCATTTAACTCGGTAGAACACATGGCAGTCTTCAACTCAATGCGAGAACAAGGTGTCAACGAAAATTACATACAAATCATCTAAAACATATATGAAAATGGCACTGCAATAATTAGACGACATAAAGATACAAACAAGATAAAGATAGCTAAAGGAGTGAGACAAGGGGATACAATATCACTATTTACAGCGAGCCTTGAAAGCATCTTTCGGAAAACTGATTGGGAGAGAATGGAAATAAACATAGATGGAGAATACTCAAGCCACTTTAGATTCGCCGATGATATTTCCATGACATCGGTAGTATCTGAAGAATTACAAAACATCTAAACAGAGAAAGTAAAAAGTAGGCTTAAAGAACAAAGACAAAAGTAATGTTCAATGATAAAGTCCCCAAAAAGGTCATAACGATAGAAGGAGAGGCTTTAGAAAAGGTTGATGAATACATCTACCTAGGACAGGTAATAAAGTTAGAGAAAGACCATGGCAGTGAAATAAAATGATGCATAACGATAGGTTGGAAAGCATTCGATATGAATAGAGACATTTTGAAGAGCACCTTGCCAATGTGCTTAAAGTGTAAAGTATACAACGGTTGCATAATACCAGCCATGACTTACGGATGCGAAACATGGAAATTAACAAGACAAGCTGAGAACCAACTTAGAATAGCACAGAGAGCTATGATATCCTACCACGAAAAGGTTATCCCGGGGTCAGACATCTGTGCGGAAATGTAAGTGACCCCGGTCACCTTAGGAAATAGGTATATTGCGTAGGTGTCCAACAGGATGTGAATGACACCTGCGTAGGCATTCGAGATACCTATAAAGCAGACCCGAGATGCGGACAGAGGACTGAGAGGACCCAAGCAGACCGCCTAGGGCTGGGAAAACATAAGACCAAGTTCCCCTGTTGGGAACGGTCTCTTGGCACCCATCATCTCTCTCCCACTCTTCACTCTCCGGCCGACAAAGATGTATGTTATGTAATAAAAATGTGTCCAGATATTTTTACAAGCAAGTCTTCGAGTTTCCTTTCTATCCAAGTCCAGGACATTCACCCCGCTATACAACACTTGGATCAGAGAGAAGACTAGAGTGAAAGATATTATACAAATAATTAAGCAGCAAACATGGAGACGGGCTGGTCACCTAGCAAGAAGAGATGACAATAGATGAGGGAAAAAGATTAACAGATTGGTGCCCATGGAATAGTAAATGCAGTAGGAAAAGACCAGCTACAAGATAGAAAAGTTATTTATATGTATCTATCTATGTATCCGGACTTTGCTCAGCCCTAACCGTTCATAGTAGAAACTTGAAATTTTGCACACACACCCCCCCTCAACGAGTAAGGAAAATGGCCTTTTTGTTTTTTTGAAAATTGCGCCGCATATAGGTATTTAGAGGGGGGTTCAATATGCAATGTTCGTTTATGCTAAATTGGTCACTAGTTTATACCTGCTTGTTTTTTTGAAAATTCAGACTATTTTAGTGATCAAAGCCCAACTTTTTAATTGATCACCCCCAATACAGCATATATGGGATGTGGCTATCCATAATTTCCCTTGGAATGCTTGTTCTCTATCTCTTTCCTTTTCGCTGTTACAAGGCCAGCCAAGGTTTGCACAATCTAGGTCATCATGGAAGGAGATGGGAAAGGCCTTTGTCCAGCAGTGGACTTATAATGGATGATGATGATGTGTTCTGACATTTATCTATATATATAAGTTTATGCTAAATTGGGCACTAGTTTGTCTCCAGTCGAAGTAACTTATTCATTGATCACCCCTTATTCCAACTTTTTAATTGCTCACATCCCTCCCAACACAACATATATGGGTGGTGGTGATTCATAATTTCCCTTGGAATGTTATTTTCTTTTTGAACAAATGGATGAAAACTTTCAAAAATGGGTACACTTAAACTAGAATGTTTGAGAATCTTATTCAAATTTTGAAATAAGAATTACTTCGCTGGTAGCAGTGGCGGTGTTGGGCCCGACTGAGCCCTCCTGCAAATTGTTAAATTTGCACCCTCACAAAAGTAACAGGTTTAAACGGCTGGTCTGATTGTGTCCCTAGAGCTCCAAGCTTCTACATGTGAGCCCACTTACTCATAGCACTTCAGTTGATATCAGCATTTTGAGTGTGATGTTTGAACAACAATTTTGAGTGTGATGT
>VCCN01002627.1:2836406-2849179 GCA_006491835.1 Architeuthis dux
ATGACTGCTAAACGAGTGGCCTAAATTGTTAATGTGAATAAAGAAACAAGCTCCATCCTGCGTTGCTTCCAGGCTGGACCTTGCGTATGGTGTTGCTTCCTATATTGCCATATTTGATACTGTGGGAGGCACCATTTCCCTAGATAGGCTATTTTTTTGGTTAATATTGAATGGCTGGATGCTTTACGCACAGTCCTCGTAAATGAAATTACATTTTTAAAGATTTAGGTGAAATTATTTAAAATTAAATTTGTGTGAATAGAAAAATTTAAAAATTATTATCAAAATAAAATGAAAAGAATCAGACTTTTCCTAAAATAAGAAAACAAGTTTGGTTAGTCACTCAATAGAAACCGTCACGTGACCCACGTCTTTTGGCAGCATGCCTTGTTGGGGGTGATCAATTAAAAATTTTGAAAAAAGGGCTGATCAATGAATAAGTTACTTCTCTTGCCTTTTGTTGGGCTGTGATCATTAAAAAAGGTCTGAATTTTCCAAAAAAACAAGCGGGCACAAACTAGTGACCAATTTAGCATAAACTTACATTGCATATTGAACCCTCCTCTAAAAACCTATTTAGTGGGGAATTTTCAAAATACAAAAAAAACATTATCTCTACTCATTGAGGGGAGTGTTAGAGCTGGGCAATGTCTGGATACATAGATACATAGATTCATATAAGTGTCAAAACACATGAATAACCTAAACCCAGCAATAAACCAGTGTTGTGGGTAGCAGTGATTAATTATTTAAAATTAAAATTGAGTGAATAGAAAAATTTGGAAAATAATTATAAAAATAAAATTAAAAGAACTAGACTTTTCCAAAAATAAGAAAATAACATTATAAACAAAATAGAATTGATAGTTTAAAAATGATTGTAGAAAATATTTTCAAAAGTAATTCTAAAATTTGAATAAACTCGTCAAAATAATAAGTAATGAAAAAATGATGAAAATAAACTATTAAATGAATACAAAATGAAGAATTCAAAATAAATGCAAAAATTTCATATGCAAATATTTACAAATGAGAAATAATTCAAAATCGAGCAGATCCTGTTAGTCACTCAATAGAAACCATCACGTGACCAATGTCTTTTGGCAGTATGCTGTGTTGGGGGTGATCAATAATCAGAATTAATTACTACTCTCGTCTTTTGTTGCATCACTAAACAGTCTACATTTTCAAAAAAACAAGTGTGAACGCTGCCAGACACAAACTAAGGGGAAAATTTAGCATAAAATTACATTGTAAATTGAACTCTCAATTAAAAAATTTGGTGGGGGGGAATTAAAAAAACCCAAAGAAAAACGTTTTTTTCTGGAAATAAGGAGTAAATGTTTAAATTTTCAGCTCTTTAGCTCCATTGGTGCGGCCTGTATGCACATCACATACATAACCAGCCAGAATCACTTAAAAACTGAAGAAACCTATGTTGAACTATGGGGACAGTTTTGGCTGATGGTTTCTAACAAAGACTGAAAATGAAAAAAAGAAATTAATCATTAAAACAGTGAAAACATAATTGATTAATAAATATAAAACAAACATAGAAAATGAACAAAATCTTTGTAATAATCAATAATATTAAACTTAAATTGAATAAAATCTAACGACAACCGCAAAAGAATATTTTTTAAATTCCTAAATGCACGTACAACGAAACAAGTTTTTAAATTGAAAAAGATAACTAATAAAGAAACATGGCTGAAGAGATTTAAGGCTTTCTTTTAAACTGGATTTAGTAAAACTGAATTTAACTTAATTAAAGCGGACAGTGCCACTGGTATTATGAGATCAAACGCTTATAAGACAATGGAAGAAATTCAAGATGTCTCCTTGTTTAGTTCCAACCATTGCATTATGGGAACTTCAACCCTTAGAAAAATATTGCTGAATTGAAAATACTAGGGTCAATCAAAAAGTAATGCCTCTTCTTTAATTACATACAGATTTAAATTTGGGAAAACTGACCAGATGTGATAAGCAGTCTGAGATGAATGGTAGAACATTGAAGCATCACAATGTAAACAAAGACAGCTTGATCAAGGGAAAGCTATCCCATACTAAAATGTACTCTGTGCACAAACACTGCATACACTGTTGTATAACATTGTCGAATATTTCATCTACTAGTTTTGGTGAAAAAGTAATGCCTGTTCTTTAATTACAACAAATTTGGGAACACTTGTTGCATAACGGTTGTTATTTATTGGATAACATGCAGCATGCAATTCAGTGGATGCAGGACTTGCACAGAAGAAGAATAGACAACTGCCGTGGTTGAAAACAAGGAGTACAAACTGTTTTTTTTTTATTTCTCCGTCAGTTCTAGTCACGTAAACACAGGCATCGCAGTTTCCAAGATGTATATCAACAAAGCATGCAGACAATTTGTTTGTGAAAACCAAGAAAATTATCAGAAAACTCTTGCTAAAACCAAGAAAATTATCAGAAAATTCTTGCTAAAAACCAAGAAAATCATAAAATGCCTATTTAGAGGACAACCCCAATTTTTCTAGGCTGAATAACAAATTATAACTAAAAAGCACTCAGAGAGGAGTTGCCTTTGACAATGCCATTGTCACTAAAAACTGAATGAAAATCAGTTCATATATACCTACGATGCAGAGGAGGTAACTGTAACCTTCCTGTATCCACACCAAAATTTAATCAACTCTTCCCTAGTAGTGTACATGATGTACTTTAAAAAAAGTTAATGGCAAGCAATTTTATCCCAAATGTATATAAGACTAGCATTCCAAGGGAAATTATGAATCACCATCACCCATATATGCTGTGTTGGGGTGATCGATTACAAAGTTGGAAAAAGGGGTGATCAATGAATAAGTTACTTCTCTCGCGTTTTGTTGGGCTGTGATCACTAAAATAAGGTCTGAATTTTCAAAAAACAATCGGGCACAAACTAGTGACCAATTTAGCATAAACTTACATTGCATATTGAACCTCCCTCTAAAAACCTTTTTTGGAGGGGAATTTTCTCTACTCATTGAGGGGAGTGTGTGTGTGCAAAATTCCAGTTTTCTGCTATAAACGGTTAGGGCTGGGCAAAATCCATATACATAGATAGATACATATAAATGGTAGAACACATGAATAACGTAAAGCCAGCAATAAACCTGATTAACAATAGAATACCTTACTGTAATAATCCTAGTAATAGGCCCAGGCCAGGTGTAGGCCCCATTTCAAACTCTCAATTATTTTTGTAATCAGTGCTAAATACATGGTTTATGTATTGGTATATACATGTACATGTAGTGTAACAGAACAAAATAAAAGAACTAGAATGATTCATGAAAAAAAGTAATGGCAAGTAATTTTCTTCAGTACTGTAATAAGAAGCAGTGTGTACAATAGAGTACAGTGCTGCAATAAGAAGCAGTGAGTACAATAGAGTACAGTACTGTAATAAAAAGCAGTGACTACAATACTGTAATAAGAAGCAACAAGTACTATACTGTAATGAGAAGTAGCGTGTACACTACTGTAATAAGAAGCAGTAAATACAATAGAGTACAGTACTGTAATAAGAAGCAATGAGTACAATAGAGTACATTCTGTATTTGGTATTCATCTGTATTAATCTTTCATGAATATTCTTCAAGAACTTTGTGCTAAAGCCTCCACCCTTGACTCTCTATAATATCAATATTCTTTACTAAAGGGTTCTCCCTTTGCCTCTACCAGAGGGAATTAGAGCCTCTCACCCTCAAACCATAAGCCCCCATGGGCCTACAATTTAGGGGGGGGGGTTACTTCCATATTGCGCAACACATGAGGCAAATATTTTGTCTCCATTTCTTCACCGATCCATGTAGACCCGATCATTGTTTCTGCAGCAATTGTAGATTTTTACGAAGTTTACAGGGTTAAAGGGCCCCCAACTGCCCTGTTATTTAATTATAGCTGGTGGGAGGGAGAGGTGGATTCATGGCTTTCCCAAGGGCATTAGTGCAAAGTGAACGCAAACTGACCCAGCTGGAATTCGAACCTGGTTCGCCGATTCCATTCTTTGTGCCGTTAACTGTTAGGCCACCCACACCTCTTCAAAATGCACAGACAAAAGACAAGTAGAAAGGATCTCAAATAGAGAAAAGACAAAGAAAAAACATGTCTGGTTAGTCCCTCAATAGAAACTGACACATGGCCAACGTCTTTTGTCAACATGGCGTGTTGGTGATGATCAATTAAAACATTGGAAAAAGAGCTTGTTAAGTAAGTATCATGAGTTATTCCTTTTGGGCAGAAGAGTTATTGTCCACTTCTGGTAGGGGGTGCTGCTTTACGTTCTGGTCAACGAGCAGCCATATATTGTATTGTGTTATTAGTAGAAGAGAGAGCTCGGAAGGACACACGTGTGTGGTTGACCGCGGTCATAAATCTTTTGATATCTGTCATTAAACCAAGCTTACATTGGTAGCAGTGCGTAGTTGAAAAATAACATGAGAGACGATTTTAAAACAGAACATACCGGTAAGATGAACGGTGAAATTTCCGAAGACGAAACTGAATTGGATTTACCAACTTTTTCGCCAGAGAATTATTGTAATTGGCAAAAAGAGATAGTATAGCTGAATGGGCCAGTAAATGCAAAATAGAAAATACAAAAGTCGCACCGACTGTAATTTTCTCTTTGACCGGCGCTGCAAGACACGCAATTTTGGATCCGGACGACCATACGAATTTGAATACCAAAGATGAGTTATTTCTTTTATATCAAACGTTAGACAAACTTTTTGAAGTGAGCAATGATGCTACGACTAACGAGCAAAATAAGAAAAATAACGAAGAAATGACTTCCGTGCAATAACGAAGCAGAAAACGGAAGATAAATAAATCTACGATTGATGTAAACAACGACTCTGAAGTCGAGGAAAGTTCTTTCTTAGAACTTACTGAAGAGGTGACCAGACTCAAAACGGATTTGAAAAATAAAGATTCCGAATATGAAGAACTGATCAACTTGTTAAAATCGAAGCAAAATACACGCTAGCAAATGTATCAACAAGAATTACGGCAGTGCAGGCGTAAATATTCCGAGGTTTATAAAGAGTTAGAACGCTTAAAAGTTAATCATTAAACTCTACCAAAACGGAATATCCAGATTTTTCAATTAATAACTGAACAACTTGCAGAGACCAGAATCGACGTATTTGCAACAGAAGAAAAAGAATCATTGAATCGACCTGAGCAGTGGAATTCTTTCTCAACATACTGGTGAAAGGCTTGTTATTATTGAAGAAATCAGTGAGGGATATGATGAAAACACTGAACGTCTGTTGAATAAAAAAGTTCAGATTTCTGAAACAGTTATTAAAAATAACAGAACAGACAATAGGCCAGACGACTCTTCAAAAAACGAAAAGGCCACCCCCAAGTGATGTTATTACAATAGTGGATGCTGAGGAATTGGCACAGGTCCCACTAGTACAGCAAGGAGATAAAAACGACGCACTTAAACAAGAACACAGAGCTAACAACAAGAGCACAACGCTTGTCAGAAAATGGAAAAACTTAAAACACCAGGTGAGATCTGGTTTAACACAAATCTTCAAAAATGGAGAAAAGATCATTTTCTCTGACAGAGTGTCAGAATTTCCTAAACAAGAAATTAAAGGACGTCCACCAGAGAATGCGCAGAGATATAAAAATAAGAACTTTTCAAAACCCGCAAGACTTGATGACTCTAAATGTCATTGCCGTCGATATGTCAACTTGGATCATATGATCCCTGATTCCGAAAAACCGGGAAGTTAGAAACCCGAAAATCTATAGACGAGCACACTAGTCGCTGTTAAAAATGCCACCATGTAGGTCATTTGGCTAGTGAATGCTACTCTAGACCGCTGCTTCAACTGAAAAGAAGTTGGCCACACAGCACGTTACTGTTATGCTGTGATGAAATGCTGCTACTTATGCAACCGGCTTGGTCATATTGCTCATCACTGTGACAAGGACATCAGGAAGGCTTATTTTAGCTGCGGAAGTGTTGGCCATATTCGGCGAGATTGCCCTTTCACGGACACCAGGACTAGCTACCAGTATTGGAAATCCGTCCAGATTGCAAAAAGCTATCCTGCACCACGAAAGTTCAAGTATACACCGGGGGATACCCCACTGTTAAGGGTCCCAACAGCGATCAAAAGATCCGGAAGCTGCATTAAATTATAATGAGGACTCCTATCCTATTATATAAAAAATATGTTCATACGTAACACACATTACAAAAAAAAAAGAATATGAGAGGAAGAAGGGTACTGCACCCTCCCAACCCTCATTGAGTCGGGGAGATTCGATCAGCACAAACATTTTCGGAGTAACCCCTATGCAATTGCAGTGGACACCCACTAGGGATTAATCGCTCATTTCCTATATGATCTTTTACCCCACAGTGACCATGGATGTCAATAATATTAAAGTAGCCAGGCGGTATTTTGAGGACGCCAGATTACAGAGACCAAGGAAACGGCCTAGGGATTAAGGCTGCGGTCATTTGTATTTTGTGAAACACGTTTGAAGATGAACATCGAAAGAAATTTACATGTTTTGCTCAGAGAAGTCGAATGTACGGAGGCGGACCAACATTGAATTAATAAAACGGAACTATCAAGTATCGCTCTTTAACTACGTGCTCGAGGTAACCGGATTTACTTATCACACGGTAGTAAATATTGAGAGCAAAGAAAAGGAATGCTCGTTCGCTCAATGTAAGTTTGACTTCTACCGAAATAGATGGACTTGAATGTCATCTTTAGAGATGCTGTCAACAGATGGACAGACAATGTGTTTGTAACCAATTCATGGATCAAGAAGAAATTACTTTCTCTGAAGAAGGCATTAAAGTCAATCTGTTGAAAAATATGCTTATTTTTTAAATACATTTAGTGGGACAAAAACAAAACAAAACATTTTTATTATTAAAAAAATATATGCATACCCCAGTAAAAAGAAAAGAGGTGAAGTGCTGTTAAGTATTTTGAGTTATTCCCCTTAGGCAGGCGAGTTCTTATCAACTTCCGCTAGGGGGCGCTCTAGCAGCCATATTGGCATCGTGTTATTAGTAGATAAGGGTGCTCGAGAAGCCAGGGGTGTGTATCGTGACCGCGGTCATCATTTGAATAAAAGACCTTTGTTGCATTTTTAATCTGTTAATATCTGTCATTATACCAAGCTTACAGGAAGGATCTAAAATGTATAAAGGAAAGAAAAGATCTAAAAGATCTAAAATGGAGAAAGGAAGGAAAAGATCTAAAATATAGAAAAGAAAGGAAGGATCTAAAATGGAGAAAGAAAAGGAAGGATCTAAAATGTAGAAAGGAAAGAAAGGATCTAAAATGGAGAAAGGAAAGGAAGGATCTAAAATGTAGAAAAGACAAAAAACAGCGACTAAGCACTCAAGAAAATGTATGATGGGATTGATTCATGATTAATTCAGTGATACACTGACGTCTGGCTTCATTTATTCGTCTTTTGGGTTGTTTTTTTAAGATAGGAAAGGAAGGATCTAAAATGGAGATAAGAGAGAAAGAAAAGAAAGGATCTAAAATGGAGAAAGGAAAGAAAGTATCTAAATAATCTAAAATGGAGAAAGGAAGGAAAGGATCTAAAATGGAGATAGGAAAGAAAGTATCTAAATAATCTAAAATGGAGAAAGGAAGGATCTAAAAATGAAGGAAAGAAAGGATCTAAAATGTAGAAAGGAAAGGAAGGATCTAAAATGTAGAAAGGAAAGAAAGGATCTAAAATGGAGAAAGAAAAGGAAGGATCTAAAATGTAGAAAGGAAAGAAAGGATCTAAAATGGAGAAACGAAAGGAAGGATCTAAAATGTAGAAAAGACAAAAAACAGCGATTGACTAAGCACTCAAGAAAATGTATGATGGGATTGATTCATGATTAATTCAGTGATACACTGACGCCTGGCTTCATTTATTCGTCTTTTGGGTTGTTTTTTTCTTTCTGAAAATGTATGGAATTTTGAGTAAATAAATTAAAACCAAAATTTCAATCAAAAACAATCTCCATACATGACCAGAATGCGTATCAGTCGTACATTGAAATGCCTGGAAATGAAATTCATAAGTATTTAGTTTCATAGGGAAGGCAAATTGATTGAATTAATAACTGTCAGATATTGAAATATAAGGGAAGGCTTTAAGAAAAATAAAAACAGGTCTGGTTAGTCACTCAATAGAAACCATCATGTAACCAACGTCTTTTGGCAGCATTGAAGGTGATCAATTACAGAATTGGAAAAAAAGGATGATCAATGAATAATATACTTCTCTCCCCTTTTGTTGAGCAGTGATCATTAAAGAATCTGGAATTTAAAAAAAAACAACTGAATTCTGCAGTACACAAACTACGGAACCAATTTAGCATACATTTTCAAACAACAAGAAAACAAAGAAACCATTTTTTCTAGTCATAATAAGGAGTAAATATTTTCAGCACTCTAGCTCCATTGGTGCAGCCTGAATATGTGATACATACATACCCAGCCGGCTGGACCAACTTGAAAACTGAAGAAACCTATTTTGGCAGTTTTTGTGACAGTTTTGGTTGATGGTTTCTAATATATGCTAAAATCATTAAATAATTAATAATTGAAAAAAATCTTGTTAATATTTTCATATTGAAAATTCATGATGAAAATTTGGTGTTAGATCACAGATCGTTGAAATATGAAGCTCTTATTCATAAGAATAAACAACTAATAGCACAGGAATGGTCAGAACTTTTCAATGGAGATTTCAACAGACTTAATGAAATTTTCAAGATATTAAATCGTTTTACAAATTATGGAAGTCTAATGTTTAATCAGTCTGAAAGGACAGGAAATTTACTAGCTAGGTCCGTCGCAAAAACAAAGTCGCAAAAACAAATTGATTTTTCTCCCAGAGAATTTTGAAATACTGGAATATTTTTACAATTGCATATGTAATTCCACTGGATTTCGATGTTAAAAGCAATATTTTTCATTTTAGTGGCTCTTAAAGCCACTAAAATGAAAAATATTGCTTTTAACATCGAAATCAAGTGGAATTACATATGCATTTGTAAAAATATTCCAGTATTTCAAAATCCTTAATCAGAAAAAGGTTTCTTCAAATGTTATAGCCACTGTAAAGGATGGCGTCCAAGATGGCTGCGAAATCCATAAAACAGACCATTACTTCTTCATTATTCCTCCTAGACTGTACTGTAATAAGAAACAGTAAATACAATAGTACATACTGTTGTATACTCGGGTGTCCTGGACTTGGATAGAAAGGAAACTCGAAGACTTGCTTATAAAAATATCTGGACATATTTTTATTACACAACATACATCTTTGTCGGCCGGAGAGTGAAGAGTGGGAGAGAGATGATAAGGAGAACCGCCAGTCTGTCCCCAACAGGGACAGCGGTCTTCTGCCTTTCGGCTGCGCTGATGTCTGTCTCTTCTTTGAGTGTCGAGATTTCTGTCCGCTCCCGAGTTTTCTATTCGGGTCTGCTTTATAGTTTCTCTAACGCCTACGAGGTGTCAATCACCGGTCCCATCCTGTTTTAGACACTGACAATATTTAGACAATATACCCATTTCCTGAGGTGACTGGGTTCACTTACATTTCCGCACAGGTGTCTGACCTCGGGAGAACCTTTAGATATCATAACAATACTATATTCCGTATTCTCCCAGAGAATTTTGAAATACTGGAATATTTTATCAATAGTACAGTTGCATATGTAATTCGGCTGGATTTTGATGTTAAAAGTAATATCTTTTCATTTTTAGGGGCTTTAAGGTTATGCTTAATCAGAAAATGGTTTCTTCAAATTTTCTAGCCACTGTAAAGGATGGTGTCCAAGATGGCTGCCAAATCCTTAAAATAACCCATTACTTCTTCATTATAAATCCTAGACAGTACTGTAATAGTATTACATAGTATGCAGTAAATACAATAGTACATACTATATTCAGTATTTATCAGTATTAATCTTTTATGAATCTTTAAAATATTAATATGTTGTGCTAATGGGTCCCCCTTTGACTCTCTTTACAATATCAATATTCTTTATTAAAGGGACCTCCCTTTGCCTCTAACAGGGGGAGTAGACCTCCCCCCGTTTTCCCCAGCGTTTCTTTTGTAGTATCAAGTGCGTTTAAAAGTTTACCACGGTCCAATGCCTGGAAAGGTATAATTTTCAAGATGGTGTCCAAGTTGGCTGTCAAATTAGTCGGCTGCATTTATGAAAAGAACCCACCTTACCTTCCCAAGAATTGCAACAGAAGGTTTCTCAGCGGTTCTTTGTAGTATCAGATATGCTCAATAACATATTAAAAGTCGACCACAGTCTGACCACTAGAAAAGTATAATTTCCAAATCTAATAAACAAAAGTAGATATAATTTTAAGAATAACTTAGGCAAATTTAGATCGTCTGGGATAGAAAACCATTAACAGGGCAATTTTGGTTATCAGCTGAAATATATAGAATGTAGGAAATAAATAAAATGTGCCTGGTAAATGTTTCTCTGGACTGATAAGCTTTCAATTTATTAAGTTTCATACATTTTCCTCACTTGAATTAATGTATTTTGTATATTGAAATGCCCATAGAGGCATTTTTATTTAATAAATAAAGACTGTCATAAACTGGCAACCTATTCTGATAGCATCTTTAATTCGGAGAAAAGTAATTATCAACATTCTACAGCATTCTCTAATTTTAAGAAGACATTATTCTTCAAAGTCTTTATTTTTACCATGAAACTCAAGGGTCTACAACCAATGCATCCTCCTGATAGTCACCTATGGAGCTGAAACATGGAACCTAACCAAAAGATTGGTCCTCAAACTCAGAACTATACAACGTGCACAGGAAATTGGTTTGGTTTGCTGCGTTTAACAGCATGTCAACCTTTTAGGTCATTTAATGTCAGAACTGGTCTTAGTTGGGGATATTGTTGAATAGTTGCAAAAGGTTCTTTTTTTAAAAATAGATTCTTGTGATTTTGGTGAGAGGTTCTTCTCTTTCGGGGGGTGGGGGGATTGAATAAGGTTTGGTCGAGTTCCTCTCCTTTGACCTGTCTGACTTGGTTGAACCTACCAGGAATTGAACTCCCGCCAGCATAGCTCTCCGGGTCATTGGAGCATGCAAGCCACTCCACCACGTCAACGTACTTATTCGTGGGGTGGGTGCACAGGAGAGGATCATAAAATCCATTAGAAAACTCGGATAATGTTCCCAACAAGCACCCTAATTTCTGCAAATTGAAAAGGATGCTTTTTCCTTGACACCGGTGACGTCACTGAAACGTCAGCAGTGTTAGTTACGAAGTTAAACAAAGTCCGCGTGTTGATATTGGTTGGATTAACATACTGGGCTGAACTGGTGTCGCTAGTCTGTCTCTGAAATGTTCGAAGTTTACATTCGATAATAAATAAGTTGTATGTAGGTTTGTTTGTTTTTTTAAACTAACACACTTTCGAAGTTACTACTTGTGTTATATACTCATGTGTCCTTTTCTGGACTTCATCATAAAGGAAACTCGAAGACTTGCTTGTAAAAATATCTGGACATATTTTTTATTACACAACATACATCTTTGTCGGCCGGAGAGTGAAGAGTGGGAGAGAGATAAGAACCACCAGTCTGTCCCCTTCTGCCTTTCGGCTCCACTTATAGTTTCTCTAAGGCCTACATGGTGTGATCACGGTGTCAATGACCGGTTCCCATTTCCTGTTTTGAACACTGACAATATTTAGACAATATACCCATCTCCCGAGGTGACTGGGTTCACCTACATTTCCAGGTGTCTGGAAACACAAATCATAACACTTGGTTTAACTTGGTAACTAACACTGCTGACGTTTCAGTGACATCACCGGTGTCAAGGAAAAAAGCATCCTTTTCGATTTGCAAAGATTTAGGGTGCTTGATGGGAACATGATCCGAAAACTCTAATGGCAATGGGCAGGCCATATAGCAAAAATGTCAAACAATTGCTGGACATCACGACTCATAATGTGGATCCCCAGAGATCATATGGAAAATTGTGTCCAGAAAAAATAAGATGGCATGACGATTTAGACAAGTTTAGAAAATATTGCCTATGCAACGCCCGTGACTGAGAGGTCTGGCACATTTTGGGAAGGTCTATGTCCAACGAGGGACGTTTAAAGGCTGATGATGATGAAGCTAATCTATTGTACAGCATTCTCTAATTTTGAGCAGACATTATCATTCCAAGAGTTTGGGGGACTGTATAGATTGTATACTTGAAGAAGGTGGTAGAATGAATTGGCTGAAACGTTGTAGTAACAACAAAAGCAACGCAAATAATGAGTTCTATACTCATTCTTTGCGTTGCTTTTGTTGTATACCTGAAGAAGGTGGTACGTTGTAGTAACAGAATGAGTTCTATACTCATTCTTTGCGTTGCTTTTGTTGTTACTACAACGTTTCAGCCAATCCATTCTACCACCTTCTTCAGGTATACAATCTATTAGGAGAGAGAGAGGTCTGTTACAACCCAATTACAATAATATAATGTTTATCTTCAATGGTAGCAACGCTTGTAATGTAGGATTCGGGTGTTTTCCTTTATTTTCCTTGTTAGGCTTGGATTTTTCTCAACAGGGACAATGTATGAAAATTCCATTGCCCGCACCGTTAACTGCTACGCCACCCGCACCTCAACCAATAAGAGCACTGGATGTACTACTACAACAAACGAATCTATAAAAGGAATTATCTAAATA
>VCCN01002627.1:2912861-2926574 GCA_006491835.1 Architeuthis dux
AAAGTGCTGTCGATAAGATGAAGACTCCCCTATAGCGCCCCGAGACCATATCTTGGACCCGGCACTACAGGATGCAAAACTAAACATTAAAGAAAATAATAATAATAGTTGTAATAATAAACATTCAATGAACTAATGTGGAGGAACATGCAAGATGCTGCCATAGATTGTCAATCATTGTGTGTGATAAGATCTGACTATTTTTCTCATCTATATGTTCATTTTTCACAACATTTTGCCCGTGTACCCTCCGGCCTTCATCAAGTGTTTCTGATTCTAGAGTGTGGAATCATTTCCCAGGTAGCCGACCGAGCATCGACATCAATAGCATCTGGGAACCTCTCATCAAAAAGGCCATTTCAGAAAAAGCAAAGAGGTCATCTAATGTAAGGGAAGCAATTCAGAATTTGCCACCGAAACACAATCCCGACATATAGGAACGTATATACAAAAATGAATGTCCAATCGAGTGTGCGTTCTGGGAAATGATTCCACATTCTAGAACCAGGAACACTGATGAAATCTGGTGGGTACACAGCTGAAACGTTGTGAACAAATGAACACATAGACAAGGAAAATTGTCAAACCACATCATACACAATCATTATGCCCAATATGCTTTGTCACGTGTGAGGACCTAAACTAAACGAAACTCTTCAGTTGTTTTGAGATTCTGAGATGAAGTATTTTTATTATTGCACACATTTTATTATTGGTATTTCCTATGATATTATCCTGTATGATTTTTCCATTTTTCTAAAAGATTGAAAAAACTAAAAAATATGGCCTTAAGCAAACTTTCAAAAGGCAGGAGATACCTGTAAATATATATTACAATTTTTGGACTTGTCATGTCTCCTTTTCAAAATAACAAAATTCATCAAGAACAAAAATGAAATAGAAAGATATCTGCTGACTCAGTCAATATGGCAGCCATTTTTCTTCTATACATACTGTCTTCCATTTATAATAATACTCACCAGATATAATTCAATGTAGACTTTCCCAGATAATTGCTTTCAGAATTTACTTATGAAATATCTATTTAATTCTTTTTTTCTATTGGAATTGGCTCTTATAAAATTCCATTGAGTAAACTAGGGGATCTGAAAATTTTCTTGAGGTCAGTAACTTTATATTATTCAATTTGTGATACCTTTATTCTTTAGAATGGAGTTGAGGTGGGTTATTTGCAAAGTAAATCATTGGAGTTGTGTAACGGTTACTGGCACAGAAAATAGAATCAGCAAACCAAGATCGATTTTTTGCCAAGACTGTTTACATTCACTTCAAAGTAATGCCCTTGGGAAAGGCATGAATCCACTTCTTCCCCCAGCTATCGGTATATAGCAGGGTAGTTGGAGCCCATTAGCAGTATAAAGCAGACCAACTAAGAGAAGTTTACTCTGACAAAAGAACAAACCAGAGGTGAAGCCCCCGAAGGCAGACAGGTGGTAAAACTCTACTTCCTTTCTGGCAACTCCTGCAGCCAAAATGGCTGCCAACTGTCACGTCTTATGGAAAATCTCTGATTTTTGTCCCTAACTTTTCAATGTTCAATCTTGTTTCAAATTTGTAATCACCACTACCCACAACACTGGTTTATTGATGGGTTTAGGTTAATCATCTGTTCTGACAGTTATATGTATCTATGTATCCAGACTTTTCCCAGCCCTAACCATTCATAGTAGAAACTGGAAATTTTTCACACACATTCCCTGCAATGAGATGGGGAAATGTTTTGTTTTTTTTAAATCCCTCCCCTAAATAGGTCTTTAGAGGGGGGTTCAATATACAATGTAAGTTTTTGATAATTTGGTCACTAGTTTGTGCCCGCTTGTTTTTTTGAAAATTCAGACCTTTTTTGGTGATCACAGCCCAACAAAAGGTGAGAGATGTAACTTATTCATTGATCACCCCTTTTCCCAACTTTTTAATTGATCACCCCCAACACAACATATAATTTCCCTTGGAATGCTAGTGGTATTTGTTGTATTAATACTAATGTTTGGTCCATATTCTGTCACTTTTGAAATTGTATTAGTATGTCAAAATTAACTTTTTGCTATGTATCGGATACATTTTGTACTCACTACAAGTGTGACAGACATGGCTCTAACTTCCTACGCTTAGCGCTTGTCCAGGCTGCTGCTACTGACTGCAGATGATGGCTGGTGTTGCCTGGCAACAATGGGCTCAGCTGATGACTGATACTGATTCTGTAAGTGTGATAGATATGGCTCTTTTATATATATGATTTTAATATTTATTGATATATTCCTCAGAAAAGTATATCATGGGTAGCATGAATAAATATCAAATTATAAACAGATTTAATTGTACTTTGTTGTTAATTAAATATTGACTACATTCAGGAATGTTTTTGGGAGTTACTTTTATTTTTTCTGTTGTAAAGTTGTCTGATGGAAGTGTGGGTGGCCGAGTGGTTAAAAGCATGTAGAACGGGATTGGCTAGCTAAGTTCAAATTCCAGCTTGGCCTCACTTCGCACAGATGCCCTTGGGAAAGGCATGTATATGTCTCTTCCCTCTTGCCAATACATCATGGGTCAGTGTGGTAGATAAGGCCCATCGTGCCCCTCTCAATGTTGCTTTACTTAGGGAAGGGAGGTCTATGTCTCTTCGACTTGCCTGGCAAGCTGGACGTGGATTGTGGTAGATTGCTCTTGTAAGATAAAGGATAGTGGAAGAGGATGGATGAAAGTAATGTAACTGTTGTCTCCACCTCCTCACAAAACCTTGAATATAAGTGGAAGACTGATAACAATTAAAAGAAGTTGTCTGATGGAAAAAAGATTTTTGATAGTTTTTCATATTTGTTTTTGAGGAGTTTCTCATATTTTTAGTGTTTTTCTTTTGTAGGAATAAAAAAAATGAACAAACAAAGCTTCAAGATGTTTTGTCTTCATGTTTACTTAATTGTTGAATTTGTAATTTAATTAACGAAATAATTAAAATTAATGTGGAAATTGACTCAAGGCCCTGAGCAAAATTTCCCATGAGAAATTTTGCCGCGTGTTTGTGTATTGCTTGCATTAGTTTATCTCTGAAAATGAAGTTGGTAGAGGTATATGTATTCATCCGTGTCCTTCCTTCTGTCCATCTGTCCGTCTATTCACCTGTCCATCTGTCTGTCTGTTCTTCTATCTCTCGGTCCGACTGGCAGAGGTATGCGTATTCATTTGTGTCCGTTTGTCTGTCCGTCCATCCATCCGCTTGTCAGTGTATATGTCTGTCTTTCCATCTGTCCTTCCATCTGTCCGTCTGTCCGTCTGTTCACCTGTCCATCTGTCTGTCTGTCCTTCTGTCTGTCTGTCCGACTGGCAGAGGTATATGTATTCACCTGTGTCTGTTTGTCTGTTCGTCCATCCATCCGCCTGTCAGTGCGTCCGTCAGTCTTTCCATCTGTCCTTCCCTCTGTCCTTCCCTCTGTCCGTCTGTTCTTCTATTTGTCCGTCCGACTGGCAGAGGTATATGTATTCACCTGTGTCTGTTTGTCTGTCCATTTATCCATCCGCCTGTCAGTGTGTATGTCTGTCTTTTCATCTGTCCTTCTGTCTGTCCGTCTGTCCATCTGTCTTTCTGTCCTTCTGTCTGTCCATCTGACTGGCAGAGGTATATTTATTCACCTGTGTCCGTTTTTCTGTCCGTTCACCCATCCACCTGTCAGTGCATCCCTCTGCCTTTCCATCTGTCCATCCATCTGTCTGTCTTTCCATACAATATCTTGAAAAGTTCTCAATGACATTTTTTGGAAGTGTGGACCATGGACTATGGAAAAGGTGATTAAATTTGGGAGGGGGGGGGATTGTAGAATTTGTTTTCGATTGTAACATATTTTTATTGTTCTCCAGGAAAAGAGATTAAAAAACAATTAATTAATAATAAAACTAAATTTAGGTTTCAAGGTAAGTAACTCAATAGTTATGTATTTAAAGTCCTCTCCTTTGTTTTTGGTATTTTATTTTCGTTCAGTTTTTTAGTTAGTGTACAGCATTGAGAGAGGAATTCATTTTCTAGTTTAAAGTTCTGCAAGACAAAAAGTTACCAATCCTCAGAGTGTTCAAGAAAACTTCTTCTAGACTGGTTGCCTCCCAAGGCTAGAGAACCCAGTCTGCCCAGCTATTTTACCCATAGCTCAGGGAGAAGAGATAGATTCATGCCTTTCCCAAGGCCATCAGTGTGAAGTAAACATAAACAGCCTAGGCCTGAGTTTGAATTAGGCTTGCCAATTCCATTGTGTAAGGTTGGTTTAATGACAGATATTAACAGATTAAAAATGCAACAAAAGATTTACGCTACTCGTGGACCAGAACGTAAAACAGCGCCCCTTAGCGGAAGTGGATAAGAACTCTTCTGCCTAAGGGGAATAACTCATGATACTTACTTAACACATTATCTGCCTTGTTAACCATTACGCCACTAGCAACTTGAATTCCCAATTAGAAACAACATTGAGAATACCACTTTTGTACAGTTTGTACATAAAAACCTATTTTGGGGGATTTTCAAAAAACAAATAGAAACATTTTCCCTACTCATTAAGGGGAGTGTGTGTGCAAAATTTCAAGTTTCTGGGCAAAGTCCAGATACATAGATAGATACATAGATAGATGTCAGAACACAAGAATAACCTAAACCCAGCAATAAACCAGTGTTGTGGGTAGTGGTGATCAATAACTGTGCAACTATAAAATATATCTTGTTGAGCCACTTGAGAAAACCATTCACTTGTGTACGTTGGAGAACGTCTGTGCATCTGTAGAGAATGAGTGTCAATTGGTACAATACTGCATATGCGATCATTACAGGCGTTGGAATGTGCAACAGAAATGTCATTAGAGTACATTTATTCGTGACGTTTATAATTTAATTAAATAAATAATTAAAATTAATGTGAAAATTAACTTTATGCTTCAGGCTAAATTCCCAGGGAAGAATTACGTTACAATCATTCATGCCCAGTTGTTGAATTAGATGTTCCCCGTTAGAGTGTTGCCAACAAAATTTGATCTCGTTTTTTTTATGCATCAATTACATCCAGTAGCTGTGCACATGTTGACATATCATTTTATGATATATGAAATGTGAAACATATCATTATGATGACATATGATGTACTAGCTGAAGTACCTGTCTATGCCGGGTTTAATACTGAAGGAATAAAAAAAAGGTCTAAAGCTCTCAAACTTCAGTTTTGACCCCTTAAAGTGAAAAAAAGGTTTACCTTCACTTTTGGCCCCTTAAAAGTGGAAATAGGTTTACCTTCACTTTTGGCCCTTTAAAGGTAAAAAAAAAAGTTTACCATCACTTTTGGCCACTTAAAAGTTTTAAAAAAAGGTTTACCATCACTTTTGACCGCTTAAAAGTGAAAAAATAAAGTTTACCATCACTTTTGGCCACTTAAAAGTGAAAAAAAGGTTTACCATCACTTTTGGCCACTTAAAAGTGAAAAAAAAGGTTTACCATCACTTTTGACCGCTTAAAAGTGAAAAAATAAAGTTTACCATCACTTTTGACCACTTAAAAGTGAGAAAAAAAAGGTTTACCATCACTTTTGGCCACTTAAAAGTGAAAAAAAGGTTTACCATCACTTTTGACCACTTAAAAGTTTAAAAAAATAGTTTACTATCACTTCTGGCACTTTAAAGTATTTTTTCACTTTAAGAGGCCAAAAGCGATAACTCATTTTGATTTCAGTAATAATTTCAACTCCTTATAATTTCAACTCCTCATCATTTTAAATCCTTATAACTCATTTTAATTTCATTAATAATTTCAACTCCTCATCATTTTATGTCCCTATAACTCATTTTCAGTAATAATTTCAACTCATTATCATTTTAAGTCATTATAACTCATTTTGATTTCAGTAATAATTTCAACTGCTTATCATTTTAAGTCCCTGTGGAAACTCATGGAAAAAAGTTTCCCTTCACTTTTGACCTCTTAAAAGTGGAAAAAAGTTTACCATCCCTTTTGACCCTTTAAAAGTGGAAACAATTTTACTTTCACTTTTGACCCCTTAAAGTGAAAAAAAGTTTACTTTTACTTTTGACCCCCTAAAAGTGAAAAAAAGTTTACTTTTACTTTTGACCCCCTAAAAGTGGAAAAAAGTTTCCATTCACTTTTGACCCCCTAAAAGTGGAAAAAAGTTTCCATTCACTTTTGACCCCCTAAAAGTGGAAAAAGGTTTACCTTGACTTTTGACCCCTTAAAGGGGGGTGTCTCCCTTCACTTTTGACCCCTTAAATAGGGGAAAAAGTTTACCTTCACTTTTGACCCCTTAATATATAAAAATATAAAATACGAAGATATGTATAAGTATAAATGTATATTAAGTGGAAAGTAAGGGTCCAGTTTAGTATTATAGTTACATTGTAAATAGAATCCCCTCTAAAACCGTTAAACAATTTTGTTTCTGAAAACTTTACTTTAGAACCACCCCCTAGGTCCATTAAGTATGCCTGCCAAATTTGGTTGGGCTGCAACCCATGTTTAGGTGGTTTCTATAGCATGACAGAGATGGAAGTACATTTACATGCTACCGCTTACCAAGTAGGTAATGGAGGTTAAAAACTAATTTCTAATCATAGAAATTACAGCATAGTATCTTACAATTGTAAATATTTAAGATGGCCTTAAAAAAGCAGAGGATATTTAAACAAAGATGTGTTTTTCTTTATTATTATTGGATGAAGTATTGTAACACACTACTTTCATTAAATTTTACCAGTTTTTACCATCAATTTTAGTTGTTAATAAGTTGTTTAAAACAACTAAAATTCAAAAACTAAGTAAAGATGTGTTTCTTTAACAAGCAATGGTGACCCTATTTTTAAGCTGATAAACTCCTAGTGCAGTCAACAATGTAAAGATTATTATGACAGATGTCAACAGATTTAAATTGCAACAAAAGCCATACTCACATATTCAATTTATTCATACTTATTTACAGCAATGAGACTCTGACATGTGTGTTGTGTACCATCTCTTAAAACCAATATGATGTCTCATTCACCAGAATGTAAGCAGTGTCACCTTACCAGAAGTCGATAAGCGCTCTTCCACCTAAGGGACATAACTCAAGATACTTAACAAACAGTATATATATTGGTCAAAACCAAAGATAACCATGAATAACATTGTGATGCCACAAAGAGACAACAACTGCATTGTGTTTACAGGGTGATCTGAGCAGCTACAGAACTGCCATCTATTGCGCGGCAGTTGAACTTCCAAACTGGTGAGGTGTTCAAAATTTGAATTAACAGACAGGTTTGTTTGTATCTTGGAAAGTTTGTAACTTGAATGTTTGTAAGTAGGGGAGAACCTGTATATGTGATGTATCTGGACATGTCATTTCATGACACATGCAGATAATTAAACATTTTTGGCTCTATCCTAGTAGTGGAGTCCCTGAGGAAATCGTACGCTGGTCTTAGCCAAAAAAAGTTCCCTAACTGTCAACAATCCGTTTTCAAATTTAAATGATATTACGATTTAATTTTAATTGTTTTTTTGAATTTGAATTTAATTTTAATTTTTTTCTTGAATTTCGATTTATTTTGAATTTACAAAAACAAAAGTAGTTGAGAATTTTATTCTTTGCTGTCATGTGACATAGTGTAATGACTCATTTTCAATTAGCAACAACTACTACTAGACTAAACACTAAACTAAATACATGGATAGATACAAATATGAAAATAGTAAAAGTAGTCCTATATCTTGTGACATCATCACTTCCATTTATCTGTGCTTCATTCTGACTTCTATGGTCAGTCATTTTTCTTACTGTGATCCACATCGCATTTCATTTTTACACAATATCATTTCTGACTTAAATTTTAAAATTTACCCTAAAAGTCACAAGTAATTTGATTTCAGTAAATAATTTTAAGTCCTTATAACTCATTTTGATTTCAGTAATAATTTCAACTCCTTATCATTTTAAGTCCCTATGACTCATTTTCAGTAATAACTTCAACTCATTATCATTTTAAATCATTATAACTCATTTTGATTTCAGTAATAATTTCAACTCCTTATCATTTTAAGACCCTATAACTCATTTTTCAACTCCTTATCATTTTAAGTCCCTATAACTCATTTTGATTTCAGTAATAATTTCAACTCCTTATCATTTTAAGTCCTTATAACTCATTTTGATTTGACTAAACAGTTTTAACTATTTATCATTTCAACTCATTTTAATTATGCTGGAGACAGAATGGATATTAATAGGGTAGCTAACCATCTCCAAACCTTTTCTATATTAAAATAAATTATTAAATTAAATATTAAACTATTTTGTATTAAATTATTCTTATTATTTGTTTTGTATTTTTTTAAATTAAATTATTAAATTTTATTTTGTAAAATTCAAGGAAAAATTCATGATGAAAACAAATAAAATTCAATAATGTTTAAATTTGAAAATGAGTCATTGACAGAACTTTTTTCAACTAAGACTGGGGTACCATATCGTCAAGGACCCCACTCCTAGGATAGTGCCACATTACTTTATCAAATATTTTTAACATTCTCTAACTGATTCGCTGATATATTCAGGTGTTTCTTTATTCTCAAAACTATAGATAATAACTATTTGAATGTTAATGTCCATTCTCAGAACTATAGAAAATAACTATTTGAATGTTAATGACCCTTCTCAAAATTATAGAAAATAACTATTTGAATGTTAATGCCCTTCTCAAAACTATAGAAAATAATTCATAAAGAAAACAAGTAAAATTCAATCATGATAAAGCTTAAATTTGAAAATGAGACATTGACAGAACTTTTTTCGACTAAGACCGGGGTACAAGATCGTCAAGGACCCCACTCCTAGGATAGTGACACATTACTTTATCAAATGTTTTTAACATTCTCTAACTGATTCACTGATATATTCAGTTGTTTCTTTGTCCTTGTCTTGTTGTGTTTGGGCATCATTGAGAAGCAGTGCCACATTGGCCGAAACGTTGTGTTTATAACACAAACAACAAGAAGTAGTTCAATTGTCCGAAGAACTATTTGAATGTCAATGACCCTTCTCAAAACTATAGAAAATAACTATTTGAATGTTAATGTCCCTTCTCAAAACTATAGAAAAATAACTATTTGAATGCTAATGACCCTTCTATATAAGAAAACAAGTAAAATTCAATCATGATAAAGCTTAAATTTGAAAATGAGACATTTTTTCAACTAAGTCCGGGGTACAATATCCTCAAGGACCCCACTCCTAGAATAGAGCCACATTATTTTATAACATTCTCTAACTGACTTGCTGATATATTCAGACTCATATGTTCATTTTTGTTGTTTAAAACTCTTTTTTTTCAGCTGATGAACGACTCTTCAACCGTAATAAAGCAATCTTCGGGGAAATTTCAAATGGAACCTTTTATTTCATTCTTGAAATTATGTTGCCCTAACCCGTCGTTTGTCAAGCCTTTTGTAAGAATTGAACTCAGTATGACATTTTCTTAATTTATCGAACAATTAACTCTTTGCTGCCTCGTGTTTTCTCTCCATAAGGTAGTCAATACTTTAAATAACTCGAGGGAATCACCTAGCCATAAGTTAATGAGGCAGTCAAAATTCCAACTCCAAGGGCCGTACAGAACTAATCATGAATAAACACTCATACTCATAAGTGTCCTTGGGGGCGAGACAAATGGGGCATTTGTCCCCCTCCCTGAATCAGACATTTTCATCGGGGGGTGAGGGGGTTTGAAAGTTGGAACATTATAGAGGCTGGGGATTAAAGGTCACTATGAACTGTGACAGCTTAGGATGAGTTACAGCTTAAGAACTCTCTAGTCCTTTAACTGACAGCTGACATTCGGATACATGTTTTTGCCCCCATCCATGGAATATATCCTTTTGTACCCCCCTGGTAAAGTGGCGAGACATTTTCCATTAGTTTGCCTCACAATCTCAGAGATGACTAGCAGTGGGACTGATTACTAGAATCTTTCAGTTTCTAGCCTGTCTTAGACCATTTTGCATTACATCTGGGATCTCATATTAAAACCATTCCTGGATATCAATCACTGCTACCTGCAACACTGGTTTAAATACTGTTGCTGGGTTTAGGCTATTCATGTGTTCAGACATTTATATCTATCTATCTATGTATCTATCTATGTATCCAGACTTTGCCCAGCCTTAACCGTTCATAGTAGAAACTTGAAATTTTTGCACACACACTTCCCTCAATGAAAGGGAAAATCTGAATAGGTTTTTAGTAGGGGTTTCAATTTACAATGTAAGTTTATGCCAAATTGATCCCTTAGTTTATGTCCAGCAATATTCTCACTTAAATTACAAGGTAAAAAGAAGCATATATAGGTGGCAGGGATTCATAATTTCCCTTGGAATGCTAATCTTTCATTAGTTTACCTCTTATTCCCCGCCCTCAAACATACAAACACAAAAAACAGAAAATACAGATTTTAAACGTAAATACATCTGGTTAGTCACCCAATAGAAACTGTCATGTGACCAACGTCTTTTGGCAACATGCATGTTGGGGGTAATCAATTAAAACATTGGAAAAATGGGTGATCAATGAATAATTTTCTTCTCTCCCCTTTTATTGGGCAGTGATCACTAAAAAGGTCTGAATTTTCAAAAAACAAGTGTGCATGGTGCCAGACACAA
The DNA here is from genome assembly GCA_006491835.1 of Architeuthis dux. Lineage (NCBI taxonomy): Eukaryota > Metazoa > Mollusca > Cephalopoda > Oegopsida > Architeuthidae > Architeuthis > Architeuthis dux. Next base: position 2,923,555 of record VCCN01002627.1, read on the forward strand.
ACTAACAGACCAAATTAACATTACTTACATTGCAAATCTTTTTTAGACATAATGAGTAAATGTTTAAATTTTTAGCCCTCTAGCTCCATTTGTGCAGTCTGTACATGCAACATATACATAGATAAATATCCACTTAAAAACTGAAGAAACCTATGTTGATGGATTTTTAAAAAACTGAAGAAACCTATGTTATGGATTTTAAACGGAAATGCTCTTGTGAATCCTGAAATTGTAAATGTCTCTATTATGAAATGAAGCCGTAGAAGAATGAGACGAAAAGGCATTGCATTTGGGAAGAAAAGAACCCAATTTTATTGTTTGTGGAATCAGTTCGATTGAGTTCTTTAGAATTTGGGGATAGGCCTGGAAAAACAAGAAGACGACTAGCATTCCAAGGGAAATTATGAATCACCACCACCCATATATGCTGTGTTAGGGGTGATCTATTAAAAAGGTGGAAAAAAAGGGGTGATCAATGAGTAAGTTACTTCTCTCGCCTTTTGTTGGGCCATGATCACTAAAAAACGTCTGAATTTTCACAAAACAAGCGGGCACAAAATAGTGACCAATTTAGCATAAACTTACATTGCATATTTAACCCCCACCCCTAAAAACCTATTTACCGTGGGGAATTTTCAAAAACCAAAAAACATTTTCCCTACTCATTGAGGGGAGTGTGTGTGCAAAATTTCCAGTTTCAAATAAATTAAAATGTAGGGATTAATTTGTTTAAGAAATTTTATAAAATTTTCTTATATATAAGATCCATATTTTATCAGTAATGCTTGCAGTAATTTCTGACCATTGACTATCCCTTTCTTCTGGATTTTTTTAATGAATTTCTGGAATAAAATCATTGACATTGCATTTTTATAGTAAAATCATTAGCAATGCATTTACATTATAGACATAGCCCTATTCTGTCAGTAACACTTGCGTTAATTCCTGACCACTGACAATCCCTTTCTTCCTGGTTTTCAATGCATTTCTATAGTAAAACAATACTGTTCTTCCTGGTTTTAAATGCATTTCTATAGTAAAACATTAACAATGCATTTACATTATACATAAAATAGCCCTATTCTGTCAGTAACACTTGGATTAATTCCTGGCCACTGACAAACCCTTTCTTCTGATTGTCAGTGTACAACATACAAATTAACTGCTGAAATTTGCTCAAACAAATATTATGTGAAAGAATAAAATTTTGATGTTTAATCATCAAAATTTTCTTTACACTCAAAAATATTTAGTTTAGTTGGTGCAGAAAAGGTCTTTACTGTCCCATGGGCTCAGTCGGTTAGTCTTTCCCCCCATCTATTGTCAAATTTTTAGGGTCTCTCTTAGCCTTTTGGCTAAGATCAAAGTGTAATATCTGTTCTTCGAAACTGCCATGGCCTCGAAGTTCAGGGGGGTCCTTGTGGCATGCTCGGGTATCTCCAGATATCTGGGAGGAGTTGCACAGGATATCTTTACCAGCATGCTCGGGATTCGTCCTGAGAAGCTTTTGACCATTGACCAGTTTATCCTGGTCCTCGTGGCATCCCTGTCTAAGTGACAGGGATTTGGGATTCTCACCCTTCAAGTCTCTAGTCACGGGGACATGGGATCTCCCCCCCCCCCCCCCCCCCCTCCCCGCTACTGAATTTGGCACTTAATGACACACCAAGGGTCAATGTGCCATTAAACAAACAATCACTCAATCCTTCTGATCCATGTTGATCTTTTTCTACCTTATTTCTAGCATTGCTCTTTCCATGGATCTCTGTGCTAAATATCCGAACACATGAATAACCTAAACCCAGCAATAAACCAGTGTTGTGGGTAGCAGTGATTAATATGTCATTCTTCCACACTATTAGAAAGTTTTCTGTGGTCCGTACATGTGAACTGCATGTAGTACAGACTTTTGCCACTGCTCTTGGAGGGCCTGGGCCCAACTATTGATTAGGTCACCTTGCTGGTAATACTTATTATGACACCTCAAAATGTTTAGCACTTGTATTATGGCAAAAACTGAACGTCAGCTTTATGACCTTTAATATACAGCCAACAAAGGATGGGGATATTAGTCCCATGAATGGAAAATATTTCCATCACATCTGGGAAATGCAATTTTCTGCGGCCAAGCTCTTATTAATTTTTTTTTCTTCTCTCGTCTTTTCTGCTTTCGAACAATGAATCTCGAAGACCAGTCCATTTCGAAAGCCAACCTCTCAACTGACAATGAATGAAAAGAAATCCGCAGCAGCGAAGGCAGCAAAAGCCCATTCTACGATGGAAGCAAGTGTCGATGAAGAATAGATGGCGCTATCGAAATCCCCCTGCATCTACGACTGACTCCCACCCGCTAACAAATCGAGAGGACATGAATAGTGTGATTGGGAAAGGCCCAAGACGCAAAGAAATAAATGGCCAGCGACGACATTAAAAGTTGTCCATCCCTGGCTTTATGTCGGCACACATTCTCCGTCAAGTACGCCACGAGGCAGGCTAAAGAAGGGGATGACTAAAAACATATCGGACATCACTTTGTCATTTAGCAGGGTAGGGGGGAAAACTTAACTGTCCTCGCGGTCCTGCTCTACCCTTTGTTACTACAGTGTGGGGAAACCCACCCGCCTCGTCTTTCTGTTCTTTTCTCCCCGAGATACTCCTTTCTTATTTGCGCAGGCATGAATCATCGCAGGGACGCAAATGCTTTAGCTTTCCGTGTTTCTTAATCTTAATTGCATTTTAGTTTTATTTATTTTTCAGGCGGGTTTTTTTTCATTTTCTTTTTCATTTTATTCATTTCATGTCTATCTTTTCTGTTATCGGAATTCTGCGATGGCCCGGCTGAATTCATTCAAGAATCTGAGACAGTCCCGCCCCGATATCCCCCGCACGAAAAGTGTGGGGTGAGGAGGGAGATAGAGAAGAGGATGTGGATAAGGAGAAGAGAAAGAAGAAGACTGCAACTCTTTCTTCATTGAAGAAGCCAGGACACATCCCCTCACAGAGAGAGAGAGAGAGAGAGA
>VCCN01002627.1:3293320-3304354 GCA_006491835.1 Architeuthis dux
TGTTCTGCTTGCCGATCCCATTGTCCATTGCTCTTAACCACTCTGCCACCCCCACAATAACACTAAACAGATGACTTAACACAACTGTGCACCATTTATTCTAACTAAACTAAGGCTCGGCAAATTTATTGAGTTTAGAATTTGTAATAAAATGGTGAAAATCCAATAAAATTAAATGAACACCCTACCACACCCCATTTCTCTCAGGTGTATTGATCAGTTATTAGAAACCGTCAACCAAAACTGTCATCAAAACTGTCAGCATAGGTTTCTTCACTTTTTAAGTTGGTTTGGCTGGCTGTATATATCACGCATACAGGAGTACAAGCTGTACCAATGGAGCTAGAGGCAGAAAATCTACTCCTTATTATATCTAGAAAAAACCTTTCTTTCATTTTTTAAATTTCCCCATAATAGGTTTTTACTAGAGGGTTCAATTTGCAATGTAATTTCATGCTAAAATAGTCCCTTAGTTTTTGTCCGGCAGCATTCATGCTTGTTTTTTTGAAAATTCAGACTTTTTTTAATGATCACTGCCTTTTCCAATTTTTTAATTGATCACCCCCAACATGGCATGCTGCCAAAAGAAGTTGGTCATGTGACAGTTTCTATTGAGTGACCAACCATACCAGTCTTGGTAATAAAATGAATATATATTGCCTGTAAATACCATCAAAATGAAACTGACATATCCAATAATAGATTACACCCAATAATAGCGTTCTGATCAATTGTTGGAAACAACAAGGGGTGTAGCGTTTAGTTATTTCTCATGCATTTTTATTATTTTATTAGAATCTCAAAGTTAAATAAGTTACATCGTTCTTATATTAGGGCCACCGGAAAGTAATGTCGTTTTTATATAACCTAATAACATAGGGTGTTATTTATTGAGTATCAAACATTGCCAAATATTAAATAGATACTCTTCCAAATAAATTGGGTGAATTTTTTAGATGAGGGATTATCATTATGTATCAGTGTTTTCGGACTGTTGTCCTCATCTTGGTTTCATCTTCTGAACACAACGTTTCGGCTGTTGTACCCTACGGCCTTCTTCAGGTGGGTGTCATCAAGGTTCTGATTCTGAATGTGGTTTTATGGCACATTGAAATAAGATGAAAGAAATCCTTGTCAAAATGAATAATAATTGACAATGCTTCATCTAAGAAAGTCAGATAACTTAAGACTATTACTACTAGGTGTAAAAAGCAACAGAAATAAGATGAAAGAAAAACTAGTCAAAAATTAATAACTGACAATGCTTTATCTAAGAAATTCAGATAACTTAGTGCCAAACATGTATTTTTCATAATTTCTGTCTGAATTTTTTAGATGAGGGATTATCATTATGTACAAGTGTTTTCGGACTGTTGTCCTCATCTTGGTTTCATCTTCTGAACACTACGTTTCGGCCGTTGTACCCTACAGCCTTTTTCATGTGGGTGTTGTAAGTGTTGATTTTTCAGAAAACTGAGGCTGTGGGTCGTTGCCATTGGAGCCTGAGGATGGAATGTCCCCATTCCACTGTCTAATTTTCAATGGAAGCAATTGCTAGGTCAGAACAATGTTGTTGATCATTTTTGATGTCATAATTATGTCGATGTCCGAGGTTGGTGCCACATAAACATTGTGGTAATAAAGCAATCAAAAAGATCTCCCTTTGTTACCATAGGAAAAGGAAGCGATTACTTCCCCTTATTAGAACTCTCCTATAACTATATAAAGAGAGGTACTTCAGACTTCATGTATGAGTAAGCACATGTAAGTTCAGGGCTGTCAGAACAAAATTCATATTGGTGGGGCTGCGAGCAAAGCAGAAAAATTCTTTTAGACCACTCCCTTTAGATTGCTGGGAAACACCCCTATTGTAAAAAGTGCACTGTTTAATTGATGGATATATGATGATATTCAGATATCTAATTGATGAAGATAATTATGCACACAAGGCTGCTTAGGGAATTAGTGTTATGATATCTAAAGGTTATCCCGGGGTCAGACACCTGTGCGGAAATGTGAGTGACTTCAGTCACCTCAGGAAATAGGTATATTGCGTAGATGTCGAACAAACAAGATATGGGGACCGGTGACTGACACCGCATAGGCGTTAGAGAATAAAAGCAGACACGAATAGAAAACTTGTGGGTGGACAGAAATCCCGACACTCAAAGAAGAGACAGACATCAACGGAGACCGCTGTCCCTGTTGGGGACAGACTGGCGGTTCTTATCTCTCTCCCACTCTTCACTCTCCGGCTGACAAAGATGTATGTTGTGTAATAGTCCAGATATTTTTATAAGCAAGTCTTCGAGTTTCCTTTCTATCCAAGTCCAGGACACAACCCAGTATCCAACATTAGAACAGAACCAACGATAATGGAGTGTTGTAAATTTTGATTTGCAAGTAGAGAAGTTAATAGGTACTCATCTTTATCATCTCCATTCACATTGGTTAATGTTTCCTGCTCCATTCAAGTACCGATTCCTATTCAAATAAGACTCGGTTATGGAAATAGACCTTTCCTGAGTGTCTTTGTGAAAATGAGACCAAGGTAAACAAGTCCTAACAAAATCGACATTACTGTCGTCAAAGATAAATCATGTATTTCCAAAACAACCACGTGTGTGGGGAATCAAAGATAACTAGAGATCAAGGTTTTTTTCCTTTGTTTTATCAAATTGAAATCGAGACTCAGGATAGTGTAATGTTTATATAAATATATCTGTATCAATAAACATGCTGAGGAAAGCTCCCAGCAACCCCCATTCCATAACCGGAAGTGGGAACGGGGAAGGCTCACTTCTTACCAGGCTAATCAACCCTATCACACGTGTTATCTTGTTCTGTCTTCTTTTCTTAACACGCTTAAACGGATTACGAATGAAAACGCATTCTAATTTCACACAGCTACCACAAGAAGAACAACAAGAACACAACAGATAGGTCTATTATACACCTATGAATTGCAAAAAATGATTGATGGGGATAATTGGTTTATTTACTCTTTCTGTAATCTTAAAGCTAGCTTTTTGCAACATTTTTCGAAAAAAATAAGGAACATATATTAGCAAATTATTGTGGGGTGCTGAAGTTGAATAAAACTTTTCACAAGCAAAGCTCTCGTCTTTCATTCATTACAAACGTCTTGTTATGGGGTCATTTAGACCTCCATAAAAATGCTGAGTTGGTCATCTTTGACTGTGCACTCAGCATTTTTGCGACACCCACCAGAAGAAGGCCATAGGTACAACAGTCGAAACATTATCTTCAAAAGATGAACTGCGAGGAGGACAACAGTCCAAAAACACTTACATAAATTGAATGTCATTCTTCAAATCATGATAGTACAGTGGTCCCTCTCATAGCGATGGGCTCTTATAACAAAATGTCACTTAGCGAGAGGTCCCAATGCCAAAAAAGAAATCTCTTAAGTGAGTTTATATGATCACCTGAGGACCCGTCAGCCACATGCAAATATTGTTACCACAAAGACAACATAATCCGCACCAATGTGGTCTGCAAACTTTGCAAAGTACACTTGTGCTTGAACAAAGACAGAAACTGTTTTAAGGTATACCACACCCCATTATAATAGCCTGTTTTGGCCTACACAATAATATTTTAAAATCAACCCGGAGGTGTTATTCTTTTTTGTCAATTTCAATTTGTTTGTATCTATTCATTATATTGAATGTTATTCTTTAATTCTATGTTTTATTTAACTTTCTACATTTTTGGTCACTTTTTGGGGGAAGGACCATATATGATCACTTTATCAGAGGGGGTTTTTCCCCCCCAAAAAAAAAATTCAGAATATTTGCACCTGAACGTATCTTGTAATTAGGTTTGTTTAACATACAAAAAGTTTGTTTTGATATCTAAAATATTTTTAGGGGTGCCCTATAAAGGGTTAACAAAATATTTTCAGTTTGCAAGTAGAAAAAAAACTACGAAATTGCATTTAGCGAGAGGTCCCCAATTGAATTGGCAACATTAAATCTCTTCAAGACGGCTCATCTAGACGTTTGTATAAAAGGCAGGGGTGTATATGATTGACCCAACTTTGATTCTTCACCCTCCCCTTCCCTTAGGCAATCCAATCCCATTTCTCTTAGTTTTCATGTAATCTTTACCCCCCTCCTCTCTTTTCCCCTTTTTTGATAAATTCAACTTTATAAAACCCTGAAAAAAGTGCTAAACAAGAAGCATGCCAAAATAACATGCCCGTGTAACTCATTTTTTCGCGCTGCCCAGACTAGAAACAAGCTTTTATTGTTTCATACAATATCTCTGTCCTTTATTTCTCTTTGTATTCTTATCCGCGGCTCATGTATACAGAGAGGAAAAAAGAAAGAAAAATATGTTGTTTTGTTCCCTCCTTCTTTTTTATGTAAGCGTTCATGATTAGGTCAGAGATGCTGTAGTAAGAATACATATTTTGCTTTCTTTTTTTTTTATTTGGAACAAATTACTGAAATCCCATAGGTTTAGTTATTCACTTAACGAATTTTCATCTAACGAGACATTTTATGGAACGAATTGTCCTCGTTAAGAGAGGTACCGCTGTATTTTCTTTTTCAGATAATATCTTACAAGATGATTGACAAAACAATTGCAGAGAGTCATATTTGCCATTGTATGCTCTATGGGTTTTGTCTGGGTAACAATGCAATGAAAGGAGTTGCAGTGTTTATTCTAATGCAGTAGACGTCATCAAATGCCAATATTGGTTCACCAAATTCTGATCAGGCAATTTTGACCTCTACGATTGCCATCATTAGGGGAGGCTAATGGAGCTGAACAATGTTGCACTCAGTTGTTGAGGCAAATCCTCATCAAGAATTATCAGAAAAACTGAATTCAATATGGTCTACTGTAAAAGAACATCTTCAATAGATCAGGAAGATCAACAGACAAGGAGTTTGAGTCTCACACAAATGTTATGATATACTGCCGCGGGGGGGATCATTTCCAGGTCAACACCTGTGCAGAAAGGGAGATGACCAGATCACCTTATCATATGCAGGTGTACCAAAACAGGAGGTGGAAACCGGAAATGACACCTGCGTGGCCGTTCGAACCTTATAAAGCTCAAAGAAGAGACGGGAGCTTCTGAGCAGACCCGAACAGAAAACTCAGAGGACCCAGGCAGACTGCCTAGGGCTTGAAGGGCACAAGGCCAGGTTCCCCTGTTGGGAACGGTCTCTCGGCACACTTATCTCTCTCCCACTCTTCATCCACCGGCCGACAAAAGTGTATACTATGAAATAAAAATATGTTTCATATTTTTACAACCTGTCTTTGAGTCCTTCCTTCCTTTGATTGTTCAAGTTCACAATTCCCCTCCCGCAAATGAGCAACCCACGACGAGACATCTCATGGCACCAGGTCATTCACCCCAGCATACAACACAAACTTACATCTGCAACATTTTGTGGAGCGGACAGGAAAAGGAACCATTTCTTTATTGAATTGTGACTGGGGATGAGGAATGGGTTCTGTATGTTAACAGAGTACCATTTGAACACTTTGTACGTGGTAAAACTCCCAGGAAAGTTGATGTGGTCAAACATGGGCTTTCAGACTTCTTCGCATCAAAACCAGCTTCCTTTTACAAAGAGGGGATTGAAAAGTTGGTTTCAAGATGAACAACTGTTTTAAATAATTATGGCAATTATGTAATTGGTTAGACCAGGTATCGGCAAACTACAGTCTGAGGTCCAAATTCGTCCCGTGAGCCGAATCCAGCCTGCAATCTCATTTCAACCGGTCCGCTGACTTCATTGAATATGTGACGTTGTATACAAAAATTCTTTGTTTTCCGCATCTATCTTTGGTTAGCGAACAATAAAATTCAGTTCTGAAAAGCAGAGCAAAACTCTTATTTTTGCAGTGGCCTCAAACAAATCAATGTTTTAAAACAGTTAAAAATAGCTTTGTATGATCATTGTTTCATGATCTCTGTATGATCAATGGTTTAAAACATTTAAAAATAGCTTTGTATGATCATTGTTTCATGATCTCTGTATGATCAATGGTTTAAAACAGTTAAAATAGCTTTGTATGATCATTGTTTCATGATCTCTGTATGATCAATGTTTTAAAACATTTAAAAATAGCTTTGATTTATGATAAAAATGGTCTGCTAGACTAGCATGCTAATCTAGAAAAAGGTTAGCAAACAATAAAAACCAGTATCGAAAAATAGAGAAAAAGTCTCATTTTTGCATTGGCCTCAAACAAATCAATGTTTTTTAGTTAAAAATGTGTTATCCTTAGTATTCCTGCTGTTCTATTATACACAAAAATTTGAATCACAATTAAACAATATTTTGTCCCCAAAGAAGAATTTCATAATTCTCATTGATTGATAGTTCATGGAAGATTATGTAGGTGTATACTCTAATAATGAAAAATAAACATTAAATTAATTAACAACAACAAGCTTTATGATCATTGTTTTTATTCGCTTTGGCCAAGAAGACATAAAAACATTTCTAATCTGTTCAAAGAGTTTTTCGGACAATTGAACCCCTTGTTGTCTATGTTATTAACACAACGTTTTGGTTGATCCATTCTACTGCCTTCTTCAGGTGTACTATTTGAATGTGATGGTGGTAAACAGAAATGCATTCGGATAGTACACACGAGGAAAGCTGTAGAATGGATTGGCCAAAATATTGTGTTAACAACACAAACAACAAGGAGTTCAATCATTTGAAAAACTCTTTGAATGTTAATGACCCTTCTCAAGATTATGGAACTCTTTGAATGTTAATGACCCTTCTCAAAACTATAGACAGTATTTCTAATCTGGCCCGCCACCAAAAAGGTTTGCAAACCCCTGGGCTAGACAATAAATGTTTTCGAATAAAAATTGTTTGTCTTTTCCAAAATAAAAAGAGCATTTCTATCAGCGAACCTAATACTCTGATTCACTTGGATTAGTGTTCATACTTTAGTTTTTCTGCACTACACATACTACATCTCATCCCTGCTAACCAAACTACATTTCACCCTTTTTCACACTTTTCTTCTCTTTCTCAATTTTCTTCCCTTTCTTTTTCATGTTATCATTGTTTTTTTTCTTTATTTCTTCTTTTTAAACTTTGTTCTTCTTCTTCACTTTTTCACAATGTAATTTCTCCTTCCCCTTGTTTTATTTCTATTCTTTTTCCACTATATTTACTTTGTCATTATACTCTCTTGTTTTTCATCTTTCTTCTTCTTCTTCTTCTTCTTCTTCTTCTTCTTCTTCTTCTTCTTCTTCTTCTTCTTCTTCTTCTTCTTCTCTTTTACCATTCTTTCCTTCTTTCTTCTCCTTCTTTCTTCTTCCTTCTCCTTTCTTCGTCTCCTCCTCCTTTCCTCTTCCTTATCCTCTTTCTTCCTTCTCCTTTCACCTCCTTCTTTCTTCTTCATTCCCCTTCTTTCTTCTTCCTTCTCCTCCTTCTTCGTTCTCGTTTCTCCCCCTTCTTCTTCTTCTTCTTCTTCTTCTTCTTCTTCTTCTTCTTCTTCTTCTTCTTCTTCTTCTTCTTCTTCTTCTTCTTCTTCTTCTTCTTCTTCTTCTTCTTCTTCTTCTTCTTCTTCTTCTTCTTCTTCCCACCCTCCCACACAGCCTGTCCCAGGTCCTCGGCTAGACATCATTATTTCTAAGCACCACCCTCAACTATTTCTTTCCCTATATACTTTTTTTCTATTTTCACTTTCTTAACTGATACGATAGTAATTTGATTACAGGAGCATCAAATTTGGAAGGACTCGCGACAAAGTACATGTGTGTATGGGGTGGGATCAGTTCAACCCTTTTACCACTCCTGTTCCCACTCCTTTTCACACTCCCGCCAACATATAACCCACATTGTAATTGTGCCGAGACTTCCCCTAATGGCTCTCTGCACATCAACTGAACAATTTATGGCTTATCAATATTTTTTAAGGTAATCTAAGCAGGGGGTGTGGGGCTAACTTTTTGGTGTCGGAGCTGACAAACTGCTTGAATTTTTACATAAATTACACTGTGTAACTTTTTAAAAAACTTTTTAAAAAAAATGTTTTTTCTAATTATGTTTAAAAAGTATAAAAATGTCAGTTATTCACTTCGAACTTTGCTTTTTGACCAGGACAGTGATAATCTGAAATCTATATATTTTCACGTTTTTAATCACAAGAAGTAAGAAAAACAACTACATATGAATATAACTGTCCTGGTCACAAAAGCAAAGTTTTAAGAGAATAATAGTCATTTTCTATACTATAAGCAATCAGAAAATAACACTCACTATCCAGGAACAAACATTGCTATTCACAGTGTTATTATCGTATTTACAGTATTGCCCATAAATAAGTACACCCTACCACTATTTTATAGAAAGTTAATTTTCTTCTAAACCAAATATAACAGGATTTTATTATTTCTAGTGGAACATTACACAATAAAAAACGGATATTATCAGGTATTATTTATGACCAAACTCTACAGCAGGATGGGCAAACTGCGGCCCATGGGCTGCATGTGGCCCTTTTGACTTTCTGTATGGCACGCTTAAATCCATGAGGAAAATAACGTTTTATTAAAATTTCATCTAAGAAAAAGGGAATCTATTTTCAAGAAATGAGAAAATCCCAAGATAAGTGGACAAATGATTACTTTGTTGAAGTAAAAAAACAAAAAATAGACCAAGGTGTCTAATATGTTCTGAATCTCATTCCGCATTTAAAGAATTTAACATTAAGCGTCATTACACAACTAAACATTCCGGGTATGATAAATTTAAAGGAGATATCAGAAAGCTTAAAATTGAAACACTAAAGAAACAGATTGGTAGCCTAAATACGCTTTTTTCTAAAAGGCAAACAGAGCTCAGCGAAATGGTGCATGCAAGCTATGTTGTTAGCAAAAAGCTCCTAACATTCTAATAATTATTCTGACGGTGAATTTGTGAATTTGTGAATTTGTGGTCCGGTTTATGATTAATAATATCTCATGCAGCCCGCCGCTCGTAAAAAGTTGCCCATGCCTGCTCTACAGCATTGAAACCGTAGCCAAAAATATGAATATGTTGCCGTCCAAAGATGAGTACAACACTACAACAAAATATTTTTTGCGACAGAATTTCAATGCTGTAGAGTTTGGTCATAAATAATACCTGATAATATCTGTTTTGATTGTGTAATGTTCCATTAGAAATAAAATCATGCTATGTTATGTTTAGAAGACAATTTACTTTCTTTTAAAAAGTGGTAGGGGTGTACTTATTTATGGGTGATACTGTATGTATGTATCATGCTTACAGGCTGCACCAATGGAGCTAGAGGGCTGAAATTTTCAACATTTACTCCTGACAAATGTAAACAAGGTAGGGAGAGAGAACTGTAACCATTTGGAAATGTGTTTTGTCTCGTTTATTTATTTTGGCTTTTTTTCTCCCCTGAGGTGCTGGAGTGGTGCTCAGGTGAGCTCCGGCAGCACTGCACCCATGAATCTAAGGGGAAGGGTGTTGCCCATATCTGTTTTGGATTTGAGGTTGGGAAAATTGCCTTCAGCATGCCTTCCTCTGACCCTCAATACATATTATTACCATTTTATCAGACAATGGAGGAGGTGCAGGGATGCTGAGTAGATAATGGTAGTTTGTGTCCATTTCACACTAATGCCCCTGGGAAAGGCATGAATCCATCACTCTCCCTTGTTATATTTACAATAGTGCAGGATGAAGTGAGTGATGCCACTTTGGGTGCTTGTCATGTCTAAGTCTACTTCACATATTGCAAATGAGCTGAGTGAGTAGTAATGTGATATGTGGACCCCCAGCAGGGACAGCTGAGGCCATACCCAGCATAGGGGCATGTTACTTACTAAAATAAAGGCATATATTATATAATTATCATAATTATAATTATCATATTCTGTTGGATATAAAAATTATCCATTATTTGATTTCATACCATTGGCATAGGGAACCCCATTATATTCATGCCTAAATACGGATGTTAGAGAGACCAGCAAAGTGTATGATTCAAAACTCCCGCCTTCCATGAGAGTTTGTTGTTAGCTCAGTGGTAGAGCTGAACCTGCGTATAAGGTTGCTTTTAAGGTGGACATGGGTTCGATCCTTGCAAGGTGCTCATTTCTTTATTTATTTACACAATTTAGGTCGCTTGTTTAGCAGTCACTCACACTGACACCAAGCAAATATAGGTTCCCAACTAATATATTCCTTTATAATTATCAAATTCTGTCGGATATAAAAATTATCCATTAATTGATTTCATACCGTCGGCATAGGGAACCACATTATATTCATGCCAAAATACAAACATAAGAGTAGAGAAACCAGCAAAGTGTACAATTCAAGACTCCTGCATTCCATGAGAGTTTGTATTTGTGTATTCCGATCAGTTTTAAACTTTGGTTCTGATATCATCACGAATAATAGAAAGAGTCATTTCAATAATGGAGGATTTATCATCACGTGTTTGATCTGATTCCCATTTTTGATGGAAGATTTTGTGATTAGGATAAATACAAATTCTTTCCCTTGCTTTCCAGTTAAAATAAGATTTTCTCCAAAGGGGTCTTCTAGTTCGTTTATAAGATGTTGAAAACCATAATTGTGCAGAGAACTAATTTATTGAGATGAATACTGACATTCACTATTATTTTCCAGATACTGACATAATTCTTCAAATGCTCTCGCCTTTTGTAAATCAATCTACCTGGCATTGTTAGATTTTGTGGCATTCAAACCCTTTTCAAGGTTGGAGTCTAGGTAAAACAACTGGGAGCATCTGCGACGTTCCTTCTTTTGCCACTAAATCATGAGCCACCTGGATTATCAGTTTTACTACCATGTCCAATCTTCTTTGGTGTTGAATGGAGGTGTAACTGATCATAACATGCTACCCTTGGAGGTAGAGCAACTCTCTTCTGCCTTTTTCCTCTTGAAATTACTTTACTTGACTTCCCGGTCTAATATTTCCTTCACATTTCATGAACAAATAAAGGGGTACTCTCCAATACAGCAGAAAGTCTAT
>VCCN01002627.1:3437307-3447636 GCA_006491835.1 Architeuthis dux
TGGTGAGCCTGATGCACTGAGCACTAGAGGCAGACTGTTCAACACTTTTAATTTGGGAGCTTTACACTGATGTTTGAGTTAAAATAGTTTATATTTTCATGCAAATATTTTAAAGACAATGGCTTTCGAGGTTTTCCATTGTTCACAGATTTTAACTTATCAAAACTATATAGCCATCACCACCATTCCCCCACCCATCGCCAAATATTTGCCAAAGAAATTGGGTCTCAGAAACTCATCGACTTATACACGCGTACAAACAGATAGATAGACGACAATTAAAATGATTGAATATCCTGAATGAATAAAAACTTGTCACCTCGTTTTCCCTGTCCCCAGCGGTCAACCCAAGCCGGATTAATAACCACCCAACCAGCACCCACCCTGCCATCCACTCCCCGGGCCCTAACGCATCAAGGCCACACCCAGCATGCCTGGGACACAAATGTGATTTGAACAAAGAAAACAAAGGAGAGGGGGAATAAAGGGCCCCAGAGACCTGCAGGAAATTTACGCAAGCAAAAAGGATCATGTCAAATTTTGATGAAGTATCAATCAAGGTTTTTGACAAATATTTTCAGTCATTTACGTTTTTTCATTCATTCATTCTTTATTTCATTTCTTTCATTCATGCTCTCGTTCTTCTGTGGCGTTATTGATATTTATTCATTTTTTCTGAGAAATATGCATTATTCGTTACGGTCAAATATTTCCACTCCAACACCACCCCGACCCCCACCACCACCGCCACCAACAAAAAAGAACCCCTCCTCCACCTCCATCGAAACTAATTACGGTTTGCTCATTATTTGCTTAACATTTGGGTCAAATTGGCCGTGTTTGTTTAATTAGATGACCTCTGGGTGATTTGGTGAGAAATAGTCAGTCATTGGTTGAGTTCACGGTGGGGCCAGCGGGTGGGGGACTAGGGGGCAGGGGGCAGTGATTTTTTAAGATTCACTGAGTCATTTCCATCTGTGACCGGAGATGGATACACAGAAAGGGTGTCAGTAGGGAAAACAATGACATGCGACAACGTTTATGAGGGGGGCTGAGCCCGGTGTAGGGGGGAGGGGGGCGTGCTACG
Organism: Architeuthis dux; assembly: GCA_006491835.1. Lineage (NCBI taxonomy): Eukaryota > Metazoa > Mollusca > Cephalopoda > Oegopsida > Architeuthidae > Architeuthis > Architeuthis dux. The sequence goes on from VCCN01002627.1 coordinate 3,438,395, forward strand.
ACTTGGGTAAAATCTCTGTTTGCCTTTTCAGCGACTCGCCAAAGTACCGATTTTAAAACAAAGATGGATACTGTAATCAGTGTTGGCAACTCAAAAAATATTTTCGCGCTAGTTTGACTGCCAAAAAGCGCATTTTTAGCGCTAAAAATGCTAAAAAAAGCTAAAAAATATTTTTAAATAGCCAGAAATGGCCAAAAACCACCAGAAAGTCGCTAACAACGGTAAAAAATAGCCAGAAAATAGCCAAGAGCGGCCAAAATGTTTTAGGCGAAAACGCGCTAATTTAGCACTTTTTGCACTGCCAAAACAAGAAACGCGCTAAATCTAGCGCGAAACGCGCTAAATTGGCAACACTGTAATAAATTATTATTTTGTTTATCAAATTTGACTAGTTTTTACCTCCATTTTAATTTTAGTTGTTTTTATACAACTTGCAATTCTGGCCATTGTTTCTACGTTTCTGTTTTATGTTCATTGTTTCTGGCCGATTAGTAAAGGCAGCCAGGCGTAAAATGGACTCTCTGGTAATGAGGGGTGTGAGTTCGATTCTTAAAGAAGGCTTTCTCTTTCGGACTTCGCTGTTATTCGTTGCCGTAGAAACAACGGCCCGAATTGAAAGTTGTATAAAAACTAGTCAAATTTAATAAAAATGGATACATTACGAGCAAAAATCAATATACAGGTACACCCCTCTTTTCAAAAATTCACTTTACACCACTTTTTCGCTTTTACAAAAAAAGGCGTAAACCGAAGAAGTAATTACCATTAATTTATATGGGAAATCTTTTTGGGCGTTACCACACCCCCAAATAATCATGATGGTTATGTTAGGCTATGTCATCGGAGGTTTGAAGGTGAGAGGTACGGGAGACTGTGGTATAGGAGAGAGAATGGAAGAGGGGGCGCGCTGCTTCTATAACGACTCGCTGCAAAACAAACACTGAACGGTATTTGTGATTTTAGCTTTTTTCTTAAAAGCGAAAAAATTGTGTAAAACGAACTTTCGAAAAGCATGGTGATACCTGCCTAAGGTATTGGGAGTTAATTGTGCACACATTTTCGCAGGTCATTTATTAAAAAATGGTGGCATGAAGGTGACTAATTTTTTAATTTATATACTTTCATTATTATTCTATTATTCTATTATATCTTCATTACATAAAGTGTTCAGACTATACCAATTAATTTCTTGTCACTTTTAAAATGAAGTATCAGGAAATATCTCAACAATAATGAATAAACATCTGGATATCACCACACCACATGGATATCGCACGACTCTGCTATGTTCAAATCTCTTCTGATTATGTGACTCGCAGCGACGAAATGCATAAAGATTTATCTTCATGATAATAAACATGTTTGAGACGTAACACGCTTTTCTCAATCTTTCTTTTCCACATTGTCTAACCACATCCACCATTCTGTCGGATTCCCTCACATCCAAACAACAAACATATCACTCTATATCTGAGCTTCGTAGTAAGGTAAAAGGTAAATCGTCCCGTCTCTTAAGAGACAACTCCCAATGGAGTATGGAGCCCGGTGATGAAGACCCGGTGTATGTTGCACGCGTCAGCTTTGTGATCCTTGCAACTTTCAAGTCTGGTCGAGACTAGAACTTTATTCTTACAAGATGTTTATGACCACCTCTTTGGCAGGATCCAAGTTTACCGAAGGAATATCTCCATCACACAGCTTAGAGTGTACTCAATTAGCTGCTGAGTTCACTTTGTTCTAATGAAAAGTTTTCCACACTCTTCGCTCATATCGGGAATCGAACCCGGGACCTTCTGCATATGAGGCAGACGTGCTAACCATTACACTATCCGAGCGGGCCAAATCCCGGTAGGGAAATGTTAATTTTATATATCAGTTTTTCGTAGATATATAAGACTTGTCAGTTTAGCTCAGTCGGTAAGAGAACCGCTTACCGATCATTTGGTAGTGATTTCAAATCATGGTAAAAGGTAAAGCCCGGTGTCGAAGACTCGGTTTCTGTTGCATGCGTCAACTTAGTTTCAAGTCTGGTCGAAATCAGGACTTTATTCCTACAAGTCTTTTTATGACCACCCTCTTAGCAGGATGCAGGTCCACCGAAGGGATACCTACACCCTAATCACACAGCTTGGAGTGTACCCAATTAGTTGCTGAGTGCAAATTTGTTCTAATGAATAGTTTTCCACACTCTTCGCACATACCGGGAATCGAACCCAGGACCTTATGCGTGTGAGGCAGACGTGCTTCGTGAGCGACTAAAAATTTTGGCTTTCATAAAAGTACCACATCTCGAGCTGCTAAAACGTATGATAAATGTGGACTTGTTATTGGTGATCGGCTGAACAATTCGAGATCCGAGAAATTAGACCACAAAGATCGGCGAGCTATAAAAAAGAAAATGGAAGCTATACCGGATATTTACGCCCGACAACTTGCGAAACATTATATGGATCACAAAATCGTCACCAGAACAGTAAACAAGTATTAGGGTATTAAATAACAGATGAAAGAGCGGGTCCCAATGTATTCCGACCAAAAAATTGATGAAACCACTCTTGACTCCATTTTATTGGTCCAACTGCCCGGATTTTAATAGTGATATACGACTAAATATACATTATGAGGAATGACTACACGGTATCATCTGCGGATCCTGAACGCATTCCGAATTCTGCGAAATACGATACAGTCAAAAAACGGCCGCGGAGTGATACTTGGATGTTTATGTATTATGTGTTGACATATTTACCGACACGTCATTTTAAAATTGACAAGAAAATAAATCGTTATAGTGTAATATTATACTTCATGTAATAAAGATATGATAGAATAAGAATGAAAGTATATAAATAAAAAAAAGTATTGTAACCTAACCTTAATATCATCAGTTTTGAATAAATGACCTGGGAAAATGGTTGCATAATTAACTCAACCCATACGTTACTTTCGAGGTCGACAACAACGCACTGTCAGACTAGTTACAGCCTACATTGAAAACAATAACATTGAATACATTTCTCAGTTTTTTTAATATTTTTTTAGATGAAGTATTATAAATCATTATTATTTAAATGTGTATGACTACTTTTTACCTTCATCTTAAATTTTAGTAGTTGCTTTTTATCGCAACTCTTGCTCAGACCTATTACCCTCAGGCAGTGAGGCAAATAGCTTTGATCAGAAAATAAATAATAAGCCTCGGGTGGGACTCAAACCCAATAAACCCTAGCTAGGGGAACCACCGCTGGCTTTACCAATTACGCCACCGAGCCTTAACTGGGAGCAGAAGCTCGAGTTCTGGTAATGTGAAGGTACAAATTAGTCATAACAATTTAAATAATAATGATTTATAATACATCATCTAACAAAAATATTTTAAAAGAACGGAGAAATATATTAAATACTGCAGAACTATCATAGATGTAAACGAACGATCGGAAAGAAGAATAGATTTAATGGTGTTATTTCGAGCTTCTGCTCCTAGTTAAGGCTCGGTGGCCTAATTGATAAAGTAGACCGCCCCAAAATTTAAACACTTCTACCCCCATTGTCCAGCCTCCCACAGAATTTCATCGAAATCCATTGAGTACTTTCGGAGATATCTTGTGGACACACTGACGGAAAGATAGAAAGACGGACCAGACCAAATACATATACCTCTCCAACTTCGTTGGCTGAAGTAAATTATATTTATTAGAAATGATCTCCTAGCTAACCGTTTCTGCTAACTAGTTAGTCGCTTTTTCAAATACCACATTTGTACATCATTAATTTCCTTGTCCCAGTTTGCACAGCATGAGAGTCTGTGTCAATATAATCTTGAAACAATTTCAAGTTTACATTTGCACAATCATTCAGTGCGCACATTCTTTTGTCACAGGAAAAAAATTGCACAGCGCAAGATCTTTGCGTACGCTGACAGCAAAACAATGGAAGGAACATTGCCTACGAATGGGTCGAAATCACTGTTTGCCTTTTCTGCGTCTCGCCAAAATAACGATTTTAAAACAAAGAATGGATACATTGTGAGCACAAATCGATATACAGATGTCTCCCCACCTTTTGAAAGTTCGCTTTACGCCAATTTTTTCGTTTTTACAAAAATAGCGTTCAGCGAGTCGTTATAGAAGGGGCGCGCACCCTCTTCTTCTGTCTCTTAGGCACCAATCTCCTGTGCATCCCATCATCCAAACCTTCGACGACTCAGCCAAACATACGATCATCCCCATTTTCTGTGTCTGCGAACACTCAAAATCTTCTTCGCTTTACGTCATTTCGGCTTACAGAAGGCTTTTATATAAACGTTCTACTTTCGGATAGCGGGGGAAATCCGTATTAACTCTTTCTTCCCTGATAACGCCTGTAGGCGTGTTAATAAATTTCACTCATGCCGTGATCTCATATTTTCATTATTTCCTGGGCAACAAAAACAAATGACTAAAAAAAACACGTTTAAATTTAAATCATACACACATTTAAATCATAACAATGCCAATCAATCAATAATAATATCTTTTTCAATTAACTTTTCCATTGTTTTATTTCACTGGACTTGGAAGTGATACATTGGGAATAACCAGTGAAAATTTAGTAAGCGTACATTTAATATTAAAAGAGATATAGCAATTTATTTACTGTCCATTGTATTTTTTTGTTCAGCAACAGGCTGTTAAATTAGTTTCAGGGCACACAGGCACATTGTTAGAGCAGACAGTCAGGGAGGAAAGAGTTAATACAGTTGTTTGTATTTACTCTTTACCTCTGTGCTAACACTAGGCATAACAATTCTTGTAAGTCCTGTGATAGTGTCTCGGCTGTTACCAGTTCCCTTACTACTCACAGATCCATAATTGATATATACTTTTATTTTAATGCTAGCCAATATTTCTCTTGAAAAATATCTCCTTTCTGTTTTGCAATTGTTGGCTTGTCAAGTCTCTCAATTCCACTCTGAATCTTTTCGATGGCCTGACTCTTGAAAAAGCTAACTGAAGGCGTGCGTGGCTAAATACTGGTTGTAGCAAATGTCTTTTAATCTGGTCATTGAGCCTAAGTCCTTATCTATTGTCATTGAATGAAAATCATTAAAGCAGTGTTTGCCAACCTTTTCGGACTACCACCTTTTATATAGTATTTTTCTTTTTTTTAAATATAAGCATTTATGTTATAACCAAAAATATTATTTTCTGAATTTAGTTAGACGGAATGTATTAATCATCGTCTATGATATGGTTGGACTATTTTCCTCGTTTATATGTTCATTTGTTCACAACGTTTCGGCCGTGTACCCTCCGGCCTTCGTCGGGTGTTCCTGGTTCTAAAATGTGGAATCACTGTTTAGAGCGCATGCTCGATTGGACTGCTTGGTGCCACCAAGAGGTGGAAACAAAACTTAAAGCAAGTGATTGAACCTGCCCCTGTGCCCAACTAGCCCCGGTCTCCCCATATGTGAATAAATAAACTGAATTATTAAATTTAAATAAAGGCAATTGTAGTGGCGGCGGTAGGTCCAACTGCACCCCCTGCAAATTGTTTGCCCCTCACAAAAGGAAAAGGTTAAAACAGTAGCTTTGATTACACCCCAGAGGTCCGGCGACCCCCTTTCACTGGGTCTCCGGGTCCCACACACCGCCTCTGCAATTAGCTTCAGTATGTGGTACAAAATCTCCCAATTAAATCATTAATTAACGAATAGCTTAATGAATAACCGATTAAATCTGAAAAGAACGCACCATTAGGCTTAACTTGCCGATAAAATGGATTAAATACATATTTATATCTACTGTTCATGTATATTAATTTAGTATATCATTCGTGTTATCTTTTCTGAATTTTCCTTTATTTTTCGAACCAAATAGCTCTGTTCAGTACCAACTCTTTATGTGTGTGTGTGTGTATGTGTCAGGGTTGCCAGATGGTCTCAGGACCAAATTGAGTAGTTTAAGTACCAACATAATCAAATAGAAGAAGAAGAAGAAAAACGCCTTTATTCAAGAAAATAACATACATTCACAACCCATGCACTGTAAGGGGGCGTGGTCTTACCTTAAAGGTATTCTTCCGCCCAACTCCCTCCAAAATATTATAAAACAACCAATTTACTTTAATAATTACTACATATATATGAGAAAGAAAACTGAAATTATTAAATTTAAGTAAAAGGCTTCAGTATGTGATACAAAGTCTCCCAATAAAAGCATTAATTAACGAATAGCTTGAAAGAATAAATCGGAAGAAAAAAAGGGTTTACTAATTTTAGTTTTTAAAATAATGCACTGGCAATTATTAAATGTAAGTAAAAACTAGTCAAATTTAATAAAAAAATGGTGAAATTATTAAATTTAAGTAAAAGGCAATTATCTTCAGTGTGTGGTACAAAATCTCCCAATAAAAGCATTAATTAACGAATAGCTTCAAAGAATAACCCAGTAAATCGGAAAACATCCCATCAGGAAGATTTGAGTTAAATTAACGCTCCAACCCAAATTGAGGGACGGAGACAAGAAGAAACACTTGGTCTGCTGATAATATAATAAATGATTTTTAATCACCGCTAACAAAGGTTTAGGTTATTCATGTGTTCACACATTTATATCTATCTGTGTATCCGGACTTCGCCCAGCCCTAACGGTTCATAGTAGAAACTCGAAATTCATGTAAATAAAGAAGCTGAATTATTAAATTTAAGTAAAAGGCAATTAGCTTCAGTGTGTGGTACACAGTCTCCCAATAAAAAGCATCAATTAACGAATAGCTTTCAAGAATAACCCACTAAATCGGAAAACACCGCATTAGGGTTGAACATGAACAAGAGAATGTAGAGCAACATAATGTTAAAAACCGTCAACCAAAACTGTCACCAAAACTGTCAAAATAGGTTTCTTCAGTTTTTAAGTCGGTCCGGCTGGCTGGCTATGAATGTATCACGCGTACAGGAACTAGAGGGCTGTAAATCTTAACATTTACTCCTTATAATGTCTAGAAAAAAACGGTCTTGTTGTTTTTTTAACTCCCTGTAAATATGTTTTTAGTGGAGGGGGTCAATTTACAATGTAAGTTAATGCTAAATTGATCTCTAGTTTTTGTCCGTTTTTTTAAAAAAAAATTGAAAGAAGTTGAGAGAAGTAACTGAATACGTTACTTCAAATTTGGGTGAGAGAAGTAACCGAATACGTTGCTTCTCTCACCGTCTTTCAAATTTGAGCGAGAGAAGTAACTGAATACGTTACTTCTCTCAGCTTTTTTCAGATTTGGGTGAGAGAAATAACTAAATACGTTACTTCTATCACCTCCCCTGAAATCTGGGTGAGAGAAGTAACTGAATACGTTACTTCTCTCACCTTTTTTCAAATTTGTGTGAGAGAAGTAACTGAATAGGTTACTTCTCGCATCTTCTGTCAAATTTGGCTGAGAGAAGTAACTGAATACGTTACTTCTCTCACCTTTTTTCAAATCTTGGTGAGAGAAGTAACTGAATACGTTACTTCTCTCACCTTCTCTCAAATTTGGGTGAGAGAAGTAACTGAATACGTTACTTCTCGCATCTTCTGTCAAATTTGGCTGAGAGAAGTAACTCAATACGTTACTTCTCTCACCTTCTTTCAAATTTTCACATGAACAATTCGTCACACCTTTTTTAACTTGATCACCCCAACACAACATGCTGTCAAAAGATGTTGGTACATGACGGTTTCTATTGAATAACTAAGCAGACTGTGTTTGATATTTTTAAGTACAATGCAATTGCAAAATAATTTAAATACAGCCTCATTTTTGACTGCATCAGTAAACTAGTATCCTCTAAAGTAGAGAAGTTATTAACAAATCTAAATTGCACAAAGAGTTTATGGACAACCGTGCAAGATATAATTGAATTGGGATTTGTTTCATCACCCTTTGATGCACCAAATAAATTAAGATCAGCAAAATTTGTGATGCTTTTTTTTTAGATAATTGTGTTTCACTGTTCCCTTGTTTTGATTTTTTGTTCACACATTCCTTCGTGTCGTTATTAAATTTCATCTGCTGGAATTTGTGGTTTTGTCTTTCCCACCATAACTGCCCTCCCTACACACCCAGGGAATCACGCTGATTCGCATTCCTTTGTCTTTCACGCTAACCAATCCGCATTCTCCTGGTGCCCAAACAACAGAAAGGATACAGAAGGCAAATCCAGGTACAACAATGTAATCGTGTGTGGCTGACAAACGCTTGCAGGAATGCAACACTCCATCTTGGCTTCTTGTTTCTGTTGCAATCACACGTTTATGTTTTGAATCAATTATTCACAGTCCAGAAGAAACAACACTCACTTCCAATCATTTTGTTAATATTATAACCATTTCATTACGGCCAAATCGCGAAGGGTACACCGGTTCTCATAAGATGACCGAAGTTAAGCAATGTCGAGCCTGGTCAGTACTTAGATGGGTAAAAAGTCCATCTTGTTTCTGTTGCAATCACACGTTTATGTTTTGAATCAATTATTCACAGTCCAGAAGAAACAACACTCACTTCCAATCATTTTGTTAATATTATAACCATTTCATTACGGCCAAATCGCGAAGGGTACACCGGTTCTCATAACGATCACCGAAGTTAAGCAACGTCGAGCCTGGTCAGTAATTAGATGGGTGAACGTCTGGAAATACTACGTACCATAATCAGCTGGGAAGAGTATCATGTGGCGATCCCGTTAATTCTCCTAAGGCGGATCTCTACTCTACGCTCAATAATACAAGCCCAAGCGTGACACACACATAGCCAGCCCTACCAGCTCAAAAACTGAAGAAACCTATGGTGACAGTTTCAGTTGATGGTTTTAAATATACAAAAAAATATAATATGAAGTCCATGTGTAATATGAAACATTGAATTTGCATTTCATATGTAATATGAAGCGTGCATATATATATATATATATGGAACATTTTAGAACGGGTTTGGTTAGTCACTCAATAGAAACCGTCTCGTGGCCATTGTCTTTTGGCAGCATGTCGTGTTGGGGGTTTCAATTATAATTTGGAAAAAAGGAGTGATCAATGAATAAGTCACTTCTGGGTTTTTTTGGATAGTGATCACTAAAAGAAAGTCTGAATTTTCAAAAAACAAGCATGACACAAACCGAGGGATCAATTTAACATAAACTTACATTGCAAATCGACCCCCCTCTAGCTCCACTGGTGTGGCCTGTACACGTGATATATACATAACCAACCAGCCAGACCAATTTAAAAACTGAA
>VCCN01002627.1:3555833-3567072 GCA_006491835.1 Architeuthis dux
ATCGTCCGAATAACTATTTGAATGTCAATAACCCTTCTCTGAAATATAGAAAGTTTCCTACACATTGGTGAACATTCAGAGATACTCTATTTTTTCATAAAGAACATTTACTATCTAAAATATAAACTGGCAGTCAGTTTTCCTGAAAAGACATTGATAAGCTTAGCTTACCTTTCATAAAATCAATGGTTTTTCATAAACTTTACATACTTATATAAAAAGAAGAACTCATAATTTTCCTTTAAAAAACTGAAATTTATAATGATTAAAAAATAACAGCCACTGGTCATTTTCAGTTATTAAAAATGCTGGCGTTTCTATTGTCTAATGTCATCTAGACAGGAGCCGCTACTCGTTACATTAAAAGACGTTGGATTCTGGTGTTTCTTTATCCTTGCCTTGTCGGGTTTAGGTTTGTTGGGTAGCGGAAGACACACCGAACTTGTCTGACTAATGCATTCAGTCGACATGTTCACCCCATCACATTCGGATATTACACCTGTGGAAGGCCGAAGAATGGATAGGCCGAAACGTCGTCTTAACAACAAAAACAACAAGAAGGAGTTCAATCGTCCGAATAACTATTTGAATGTTGATGACCCTTCTCAAAACTATAGAAACTGTACTCAAGCTCACTAAATGGAGCATCATTTCCAACTGAGAAACTCAACGGGAGAGTGTAAGTTCACACATGTGCAGTGAGGTGCCCTCTGATTGTTTGCCAAGTTAGATCAAGGCCGGGAAACCGATCCTCAAGATAATCCAAATGTTAATTTAATAGATATTTTCTATAGTTTTGAGAAGGGTCATTAACAATCAAATAGTTCTTCGGACGATTGAACTCCGTCTTGTTGTTTGTGTTGTTCTATAGTTTTGAGAAGGGTCATTAACATTCAAATAGTTCTTCGGACGATTGAACTCCGTCTTGTTGTTTGTGTTGTTAACAGGATGTTTCGACCAATCCATTCTTCGGCCTTCCTCATGTGTAATATCCGAATACACCTGAGGAAGGCATACGAATTAACATTCAAATTCTTCGGACGATTGTTAACACGACGTTTCGGCCGATCCATTCTTCTGTCTTCCTCAAGTGTATTCGGATATTACACCTGGGGAAGGCCCAGGAATGGATAGGCCGAAACGTCGTCTTAACAACACAAACAACAAGAAGGAGTTCAATCGTCCCGAAGAACTATTTGAATGTTGATGACCCGTCTCAAAACTATAGAAAATATCTTATTTATTAATGTTTCGACTAATGTTCTGTAACACGGTATCCCCGCTAGTTGTTCTATATTTGATTCGTTTATTTTTTGCGTTATTTTAAATTATTCCTTGGTGATTTTAACAGTTTATTTATTCCAAAATAATACAAAAAAATCTAGAAAACTTGCTTTTTGAGAAATTAAAATATGCCCCGAAAATCTGAAAGCAATGTTTTTTTTTTCCAGAATTTAAATTATTCCTTCATTAAAGATTCTAAGATTCGCCCGTTTCCAAACTCTACAATCCAATTTGAATATTGTTGAATATTCCGTCTGTTATGCGGATTCCGAACACTTCCTACAGATCAGTTATATAATCCTCTGTAGAAATCACTTTGTGTTATCTGCGACGTCTGTCCCAAAAGTATTCAACCATTTTGAATATTTCTATTTGTTTTTATTAGATGAAGTATTATAAATCATGATTTTTAATTCTGTGACTACTTTTTACATTGATTTTAATTTATTAGTGGCTTTTTATTGCGACTTTTGCACAGACCGATTACTCAAATCCCACCTAAGATTTATTCTTTATTTACGATCGACGCTGTTTGTTCACTGCCGAGGAGTAATCGGTTTAAGTAAAAGTTGCGATGAAAAGCAACTAGTAAATTAACATTCGGACAGTTCTTGGGACGATTGAACTGCTTCTTGTTGACTGTGTTGTTAACACGACGTTTCGGCGGATCCATTCTTCGTCCTTCCTCCTGTGTAATATCCGAATACACTTGAGGAAGGCAGAAAAATGGATCGGCCGAAATGTATTCGGATATTACACATGAGGTGTAGTGTTATACCGATCTGTGTTTCTTCTGCCGCCGATTTGAGAGAGAGAGAGAGAGAGAGAGAGAGAAGACGTCTCGTTCCGGGTCTGCGGGTTGACGGGAAATAAACTCGGAGAAAAGGGCCCCCCCCACGTGGCAGGAGAGGAAGACGACAAAATTCAGTATTTTCAATTGAAAATCGGCGGTTCGCTTTATTCCCGTCGATATAGCTTCGATTCCGGGCCGGTTCGCGGATCACTTTGAGGCATCGAATTCTAAACGAGTGGTCACTTTTTGCTGAATCACTACCAGTGATGGTAGCAATTAAAAAAATCAAGGCTTCTTTGAGGCATCGAATTCTGCTTCTGTAACAGAAGCAGAATTTACTGACCACATTCTAAACGAGTGGTCACTTTTTACTGATCACTACCAGTGATGGTAGTAATTAAAAATTCAAAGCTTCTTCCTCCTCTTACACCCCTCCCTCCTTCCTCCACCCGTCTGGGTGAAGAGGGAAGCTTCTTCATTTGTTGACCTCTTGCCTGTCTGTCGGATTCTAAACTCCGCCGATTTGAAAGTCCCGGCCACTTAAAAAAACACTCCGGTAATCTGATATGGGCCTTTGGTCACGTACGTCCTGGTAATCTGATATGGGCTTTGGTCACGTACGCCCTGGTAATCTGATATGGCCCGTTGGTCACGTACGCCCTGGTAATCTGATATGACCCTTTGGTCACGTACGCCCGCCCGCGAACACACGAACAGAGTGCATTTCATTACAAAGGCCAAAGAATTGATTGTCCGAAAGTCTATTTGAATGTTAATGACCATTCTCAAAACTATAGAAAATATCTAATAAATTAACATTTAGATTATCTTGAGAACCGCTTTCCCGGCTTTGATCTAACATGGCAAACAATCAGAGAGAGCCTCACTGCACATGTGTGAACTTACGCTCTCCCGTTGAGTTTCTCAGTTGGCAATGACACTCCATTGAGTTAGCGTGTGTACCGTGTGACCGTCGAATCCACAATGGCCGAGCCTGCCCATTTTTCACGTCACGTGTAGGTTTTTCTTTTCGCAAAACATCGCATCACCCAAATCTGTCAGCCCCCACCCCATCCAGTCCAAATTTGGCTCCCTGCAACCTCTGGAATTTTTCCGTTGAAAGCGCAGAGATTTCAGACCGAGGACGATATTAAGGAGAATACAGCAGATGGCGATCCCGAAAATAATCTTCTGCCTGTTTTCAAAAGTGGAAGATTTGCTGGTATAAGTGTGTGAGGTCCCAAGAATAGTACTGAGAAGAGGACTAAGTTTCCATTGCCCTAGGTAGGCAATCTTTCGTTAATACTAAATGTCTGGATACTTTCAAGACATATCTCGTATAAAGAGTAGCATTTCACTGTCACGAAAACAAGAAGAGGAAGAAAGATATACTGGTTACGAAGCAGCGATGTTCATTCAAGAATTGAGTTTCATCCTGTATTTTTTCTCAATATCTTTCTCGTCCATTGCAATCATGTTAATATGTTTATCGTATATCTCCAAAGGGACACCGAGAAGCATAAGCCAGGCCGTGAATGCACATTGTCATAGACTAACAGTTTTGTTATCTCCCTTTGAAAATGACAGTGTAGGACAACATTCAACAGACACGATGTTGTAAAAGTGTTAAGTTGGCAGAATTCTTAGATGGAGCATTGTTAATCACCGCTACCCACAACACTGGTTTATTGCTGGGTTTAGATTATTCATGTGTTCTGACATCTATATGTATTCGGATTTCGTCCAGCCCTAACCGTTCATAGTAGAAACTTGAAATGTTGCATACATACACCCCTCAATGTTTCTTTGAACATCCCCAGAGGTTTTTAGAGGGAGTTTGATATGCAATATAAGTTCATGCTAAATTGGTCACTAGTTTGTGCCTACTTGTTTTTTGAAAATCCAGACCCTTTTTAGTGATCACAGCCAAACAAAAGACTGATTCATTGATCACCACTTTTTCCAACTTTTTAATTGATCACCCCCAACACTGCATATACGGGTGGCGGTAATTTATAATTTCCCTCGGAATGCTAGTCATTATTAGTTTTTAACTAGTTAGAAACCGTCAACCAAAACTGTCGCCAAAACTGTCAAAATAGGTTTCTTCAGGCCGCACAAATGGAGCTAGAGGGATACAAATTTCAACATTTACTCTTTATTATGTCTAGAAAAAAAATATATCCCCCCCCCATAAACATGTTTTTTGAAAATATTTTGTGTCCGCTTGTTTTTTTTAAAATTCAGACTTTTTTAGTGATCACTGCCCAACAAAAGGCTAGAGAAGTAACTTATTCATTGATCACCCCTTTTTCCAATTTTTTAATCACCCCCAACACAGCATGCTGCCAAAAGGCATTGGTCACATGACGGTTTCTATTGAATTACTAACCAGAACTCTCTGTATTTCATCTTATTTGTGTTGCTTTTTTTAATAACTAGTCGTAGCAATAAACACAGTAGTCTTAAGTTGTCTGAATATCTTAGATGAACCATCGATACTATTAGTCTGATTTTCACGGCGTACGCCAGTTACGCTCTGATTGGTCAAAAATTGACCATTCACGAGAGAGAAAAATTGGAAAAAGTGGTGATCAATGAACAATTTACTTCTCTCGCCTTTTGTTGGGCGGTGATCACTAAAGAGGTCCAACTTTTCAAAAAATAAGCGCGAACACTGCCGGACACAAACTAAGGAACCAATTTAGCATACACTTACCTTGTAAATTGAACCCCCTACTAAAAACGTATTTATGGGTGGATTTTGAAAAAAACAAAAGGACCGTTTTGTTCTAGACATAAGATGTAAATGCTTAAATTTCCAGCCCCCCAGCTCGATTGGGGCGTCCTGTAAGCGCTACACAGAGAGATAGATAGATAGAGAGAGAGAGAGAGAGAGAGAGAGATGTAGCAATATTAACCCTATAGATAGATAGATAGATAGATAGATAGATATAATAAGTGTAAATGCGTATATACAAAATTGTTCAGTGTATATACAATGTGATTGTTAGGTTAGGAATTAGGATAATTGACAAGTGGTAAACAAAATGAATTGTTTTATTTGGCTGAAATTGAAAAGTAAGGAATGTTATTAAAATGGGGGTTTTGTTTTGTTAAAATAACAAGCAAAAAGATTGAATCTCGATAATGGAATGCTTGTGCAAGAATTTAAAATAACAAAAAAATGTCGGCTGATCCGGCTAAAGAATTTTCTGACGCAAACGAAAACTGATATAATGTTTTAACGTCAAGAAAAGATAACATGTTAAAAATGGACATACCGATAAATAGAGGTGAAAACCCCAGAGAGTCGGAAAAGGAGGAAGAGAGATCCGGGCCTGCTTCCAAGGCTAGGACTTGTGTCAGCGGCCCCGCCGCCGCCCCCTCCACAGGGGGCACGGTCACTCAAACTCAGTATTTCTAGAGCTGCGCAGATTTTTGACGTGAAGTGTAAAACTATGAGATATAAGCGAATTGGAAAGTTTGGGATGACAGACACAGTAGCAACTTTGTGCGTTGACTGTTTGCCAACTCAAAATTCAACAATATTCTGACAAGGTTCTGAAACAAATCTCACATGTCTTTTTAAAAGTACAGATTTCAGGAGTGTCTGAAGTGAGCAAAGTCGAAATGAATGAAGTGGTTTTATAATTTCAATTGACGTCTCTCCTCTCTATTGAAGCAGCTGATCCCACAACAATTCTTTTCAGCCCAACTGACCGGGGAGTAACCAACTCCAGTCGACAAGGGTACCTCGGAACCAGAGTTGCCAGATTAGTTTTCTCAAAATCTGAAACGAGTTTGCCAAAAATCAGACAAAATGGTCAACCCTACTCCAAATCTGTCAAAAACTGATTGAAAATAATTGATGGCTAAAAATAGCTAATAGTGGCTAAGAGTTGCTAGATTAGTAACAGAGTAGAGAAAATAAATAGCTATAAGTGGTTAAAAGCATCTAGATCATTATCACAATAATTAAAATAAATAGCTAATAGTGGCTAAAGGTAGCTTGATTATAATCACAACAATGAAAATAAATAGCTAAAGGTGGCTAAAAGCATCTAGATTATTATCACAATAATTAAAATAAATAGCTAATAGTGGCTAAAAGTAGCTTGATTATAATCACAACAATGAAAATAAATAGCTAAAAGTTGCTAAAAGCATCTAGATCATTATCACAATAATTAAAATAAATAGCTAATAGTGGCTAAAAGTAGCTTGATCATAATCACAATAATGAAAATAAATAGCTAAAAGTGGCTAGAACATATCCGATATCTAAAAACAACAAAAATTATCTAAATTTAGATATAAAATATTAAAGTTGGCAACGCTGAGTGGGGCCTTAAGTCGGACAATTTTGGATTTCCGATTCTTGAGCTGTCATACAGGTCGAAAAACAGACACGATGTCCGAAATCGAACATAGCCGGCTACCCTGCTCGGAGCAGACCGTCACACTCATCGATGGTATTCCTTTGTGTATAACATGTTCTGGAATGATCTTCATTCGTTCATCCCTCTATCTACGGCTATGGTATGCACACACGCGTTATGTACACAAGTCGTCTGCGTATATAGGGGAATCTAACCCCCACCCCTCAACCCGTTGTGTAACAGAGAGAGAGAGGCAGAGAGGGAGAGAGAGGTGGATAGAGAGAGAGATAGTCTACTGGCAAGGGAGAGAGGAGGGAAATTATATGACGAAAGAAGATACAAAGTTAGGAAAGAACATGACTGAGCAAAAGAAAACAAATGGTCGAGACGTTTAAAATTACATTAGAATAAAAAGGGAAAAAAACACTTCAAATTCGCCTGCGTTAACCTGGTAAAATACATCAGTGTCTTTGTATTTCTAGCCTTTATTTTTATTTTCTGTCTCTGTTTACAGGTTTGATGTTCAAGCGACGATGTGAAGAGACAGCATTTGATTGGGTTGTTGCTTCTTTGCATTCACAAATAAGACGGAGAAAAAGACATTACCAAAAAAAAAAAAAAGAATTCCTTGTCTATTAGCCGCCATTTTCTGTTCTGCGACGTACTTTTTGTGTCTAGTTTAGGTTAACGCCTGCAACTTGCTTTACACTGTGAGGTTTCTTAGAAAGAAAAAAGAATATTTGTAAGCAATGTTCCTTCTAGTTTTTAGTAGTGTGAGTAAAACCTTTATGCCTTGCATTTTTTTCCTGTGACAAAGGTATGTGTGCACTGAATGCTTATGTAAATGTAGACTTAATCATTATGGCACAGCCAATCTCTCATGGTTGATAACCTGTATTAGCATTCTCTAATATAATACAAGTTGGATTGCATACTACACCTGAGTAAGTTTTAATGACATGGAATTGCAGTGAGAGAAAACCAGTCAATATAACAATAAACATTATATTATATGAACTCGAAAAAACACGAACACGTTGAAAATGGCCTAAATAGCCGTAACATGTGCATCAGAAGGCATACACCAATACACAAGGGCCGGGATGTTGAAAATGATCTAAACAGTCGTAACATGTACATCAGAAGGCGTACACCAATACACAAGGGTCAGTATGTTGAAAATGGCCTAAACAGTCGTAACATGTACATCAGAAGGAATACACCAATACACAAGGCGGCACTACGTAAATGTAGACTTAATCATTTTGTCACAGCCAATCTCTCATGGTTAAACTCAATTAGCATTCTTTAATATAATACAAGTTGGATTGCATTCTACAAAATATATATTTGAGTAAATATTAATAACATGGAATCGCAGTGATAGAAAAGCAGTCAATTTAACATATAGTATAAAAAATATAATGAACTCGAAAAACACGTATCTATGTTAAAATGTGTTGAAAATGGCCTAAACAGCCGTAACATGTACATCAGAAGGCATACACCAATAAACAAGGTGGAACTACGTTCATAAAAATGTTAATGTTACAATTTTAAGATTTTTGACATTTTGAAATTTTAGAATGTTAATATTTATAACGTCTAGATCTTTGAAATTGAAAATAATTTTCAATATTTTTCATTTTCACAATTTATTGAATATTAGAGAAATAATTAAAATGAATAAATAAGGAAATATAAACAAATATTGAAGCTATTATTAAAGAGATTATAAAAAGAAAATAATATGAAAAATTATTTTTTTTAATTAAAAAGGATTATTAAAAACGCTTGTGAGATGTTCACGTTCTAACAGTTAAGATGTTTAAAATGGCCTAAACAGCCGTAACATGTACATCAGATGACATACACCAATACACAAGGCGGAATTACAGAAAAAAGAATACTTGAAGGCAATGTTCCTTCTAGTTTTTAGTAGTCAGTGTGAACAAAACTTATTATTCCTTGCACTTTTTTTTCCTGTGACAAAAGTATGTTTGCACTGAATGCAAATATAAGCTTCATCATTATGGCACAGCCAATCCCTCATGGTTAATAAAACTGTATTAGCATTCTTTAATATAATACAAATTGGATTGCATACTACAAAATATATATTTGAGTAAATTTTAATAACATGGAATCGCAGTGAAAGAAAATCAGTGAATATAACATATAATATAAACAATATAGAGAACTTGAAAAAAACACGTATCTATGTTAAAAGGATGTTGAAAATGGCCTAAACATTCGTAACATGTACATCAGAAGGCATACACCAATACACAAGGCGGAACTACGTTCATAAAAATATTAATTTTAAAATGTTATGGTTTTTAAAAATTTTGAAGTTTTAGAATTTTAATATTTTATAACGTCTGAAATAGAAAGTATTTTTCAATATTTCCTTGTATGACATTTATTTACAAAGTTCATCCCATGAAGTAGTAGATCGTCGGGATATCATGCTGATTTCTTCATGGATAATGGGGTCACATGGAAGCGCCCATCTTCTCTAGCATGTGACATGTTGTATTAAGTTACACGGTATCTGCAACAAGTAATAATCTCTGGCCTATTGAGGGAGGTATATTCATGCCTTTCCAAAGGGCATTCATGCTAAGGCGATGCAGGTGGCCTAACAGCTAACGGCACAGAGAATGGAACTCGGCTAGCCGAGTTCGAACACTGGCTGAGACAGGTTGTATTCACCTTACGCTGATGCCCTTGGGAAAGGCATGAATCCATGTGTTCTTCCTCCAGCTATGGGTGAATAGCCTTAGTTAGCTACCAATCTAGGAGATGGAGAAATCTGATTTCATCCAACGCGTTATAGAGCCCGAAGAGCACGACGTGATACGTAGAGTACCCTGGTCATCCACCGGCCCTGGGTCCGTCTCTAACTGCCCTGGCCAGTGATGGAAATAGGTTTCGGGGATTAAGCATTTGGTAAGACTTGGGAATTAGGTATACCACGATAATGTCTCTATTAGAAGACATTAAACATACAAAAACACTGGAAAGTGAGAAGTAGGTATACAATTATGGTGAATTCCACCCCTGGGTCTGACTATATATTGCCACTGGAGCCAAGCAGATACGAATGGGTGAGGCTGACGACGTGACACATCCATCCCTCAATAGAATCGAAGTCAAGCACAAGTCATGAATTCAGACTCTGTAGTACACTTCAGCTGAAGCCATGGTCATCTTTGACCATTCATAGTAAACACAAACTACCTCAGACATTTTCCGTGCTATTAACTACTGAGCCAAATCTGCACGAATAACAACTCGATGACAAGCCTAGCTGCTGCAGGATAAAACTCCACTCCTACTTCTATTGCGACTGAAGATGATTACTGCAAATCATGTATATACAGGGTGTTCCTAAAGTCTGGACACATAGGCAAAAGACACATAGGCAAAATACATATTTTCAATAAAACAAAATTGAACAACATTTTATTTAATTGAAATATTAATAAATAACATCTTCAAAGTGTTTTCCACCATTTGTGATGCAAAGTTCAATGCGCTTTGCGAGATTCACATGAACCCGATGCATTAACTCCACATTTCCATCAATTTGAGCACATTCATTTATGATGCGTTCCCTTGATATGACCATCATTCACGTCCACCGAGAAGTACAAGTTCAATCCTTTCTTCTTTCGACAAACTCATTTTTAATCTGTGGGGCAAAAGAATATAGTTAGTTATAAATAGTGATATTTCCTATGTGTCCAGACTTTAGGGACACCCTGTATAATAAATACAAATATAATTATTGTATGTATCTTTTAGGATGAAATAAGCCTCCACATACTTGTTGCATAAACCTTCATAGATATGTAAGACTTGTCAGTTTGGTAAGAGAGCTGCCTACCAATCACTTAGTTGTGATTTCAAATTAAGGTAGGGAAATGTTCATTGTATAAACGTATTTATTTATTGGAATTAAATAAGCCCCTGCGTATTTGCTACATACATTTTCATACATATTTAAGACGTCAGTTTGGCTCAGTCGGTAAGAGAGCCGCCTAACGATCACTTGGTCATGATTTCAAATCACGGTAGGGAAATGTAAATTTTATATATCGGTTTTGTTTAACATGACGGGACAGACAAACAATTGAGAGTTTACTCCCCTGTATTAAGGTGAGGATTGTTCTTGTTGTTATTCTTGTTGTTATGGTGGGAAAACAAAGTCAACTCCAGCTTCCGACTTGGACTGTTGTTTGACAATTAAACTAAAGAAAAGAAAATATTATGTTTACTTTGTCTAAGGTAAACGAATCCTTAAGTTCCATTCTTGTTTCCAGGAGTTAATTCTTTAAATGCTTACTGCGTAAATGAAAATAACTTCCTCCTTGTTTTCATCTTATTTTGGTCATAAACTTTCTGAAGGGCGGGGGATAAAAACTCGTAAAGAAAGGCAAAATGTATTTTTGGAATGTCGGGATGGCTGGGTGGGTGGCCGGGTGTTTACAAATCACGACACTGCAAGGAATTGGGGTAGAGAGCATTCCTGGCAATCTCAGACGAGTTGAAGAGCCGTTCTAAGATTGAAGGAATCAGTAACTGATCCCAGATTCCTGTATGAGTCAGAAAATCATAGACGAAAAGAAGGCTCAGATTTGAAACAAGAATGCTTGATCCCAAACGACTTGACCTTCCTCCACCTGCTTATGAAAATAATATGAAGAGACATTCGAGGTAATTGAATGAGGCGGATGGGCCCCGAAATTGTCATTTGTGAAATATTACCCCAATA
>VCCN01002627.1:3677829-3688867 GCA_006491835.1 Architeuthis dux
ATGTGCTGTTGCTGCAAACTAATCTCGAGAATATAAAACAAAGGTGCCGTTAGAGTGTGTGTTTCATTAAATAGTGCCGTTCGACTAAATGCCGTTACAGCGAGAGTCTATTGTATTAATAAATCATTATTTAATTAAAATGGGGACTAATTTAATTTCATATTTTCTGTATGATTAAAATATATCAATTTTTTTGTTTTCTGCGTAAATTGCAAAAAAGCACCAATTAATATTTACAGGCCTTACAAATTGAAATAAATGACCCACAGCAAAATCATTCTTCTATAATTTGAATTTCTCCAAAGACTCCGATGTTTGCCCAGCCTGGTCATGATTCTCTTTTAAGCTAAAGCGTTCGCTAAGTCTTGCTGTGATGTCGTTACGCTATAAGCTATTTCTGCTACGTTTCATTCAGTTTTTATTTTATTTCTAAGATTAGCATTAGCAGGAATTTGCGAGGCCAAATTCTAATCTTCTTCCTCCAAGAAATTCTAGAATAATCAAATTTCTCCAAAAGAAATCATGGATTATTCTATTAAATGAGAAAATAAAACCGAACATAAAAATAAATCAATGAGAAATGAACCAAAATAAAAATAAATAAACACATGAAATTGGTGCGACAATTTGAACGCTACAGGTTGGAAATAAGAGAGATGGAATTCTTGGAGGTTTTTTTAGGTATTGGAATTTCCGTTGCGAAAATGAGGAATGTCTTCCGCTTTTTTGTAAGGTCTGATCTTAATTTGCTCAGAGCATTTGGAATGAAAAAATGGAGAGCGGAATTAAGTGAAGAAAGAAAGAAAGGAAGAAAGGAAGGAAGAAGAAAAGGAAGAAGGAAAGAGAGCAAGAAGAGGAAGGAAGAAGGCATACAAAAGAGTGAATGTAGAAAAGAAAGGGTAAAAGGATTGATAAGAAAGAAAGGGAGAAAGAAAGAAAGGGAGAAAGAAAGAAAGGGAGAAAGAAAGAAAGAAAGAGAGCAAGAAGGAAAGGAAGAAAGAGAGCAAGAAGTGGAAGGAAGAAGCAAAAAAGAGTGAATGTAGAAAAGAAAGGGTAAAGGGATTGACGAAAGAGAGAGAGAGAGCGGGAGAGAGAGAGAGAGGGGGAGGGAAAGGCGGGGAAATGAAAAGAAAGGAGGAAAAAACTATAGAAAGAAAGAGAGCAAGCAGGAAAGGAAGAAATAAAGAGAGAGCGAGAGGTAAAAAGAAAGATTGGGGAATGAAAAGAAAGAAAGAACGGAAGAAAGAACGAAAGAAAGAGAGCAAGAAGGGGAATGGAGAAGACATAAAAAAGAGTGAATGTAGAAATAAAAGAGTAAAAGGATTAATAGGAAAGAAAGAAAGAAAGAAAGAAAGAAAGAGAGAGAGAGAGAGAGAGAGAGAGAAGTGGGAAACGGAAAGAGGGGAAATGAAAGGAAAGAAAGAAATAAAGGTGTATGATGTATAGGCAAAAAAGAAAGAAGTGGAAGAAATGAGGAAGGAAGGAAAGGAAGAAAGAAAGAAAGCAAGAAGTGGAAGGAAGAAGACACAAAAAAAGAGTGAACACAGAAAAGAAAGGATTGACAGGAGAGAGAGAGAGAGAGAGAGAGAGAGAGAGAGAGGAAAGAGGGGGAAATGAAAAGAAAGAAAGAAGGAAAGGAAGAAAGAAAGAGTGCTAAAAGAGGGAGGAAGAAGACATAAAAAAGAGTGAATGTAGAAAAGAAAGGGTAAACGGATTGATATGAAAGAAAGGAAGAAAGAAAGAAAGAAATAAAGAAAGAGAGAGGGGGTGGTAAAAGAAAGAGGGGGAAATGAAAAGAAAGAAAGAAAGACAGACAGAAAGGGATAATATTTATAGACAAGAAAAAAAGAAGAGGAAGAAATGAGGCATAAGGAAGAAAGGATGTGAAAAAAAGAAAGGGTAATAGGATTGACAAGAAAGAAAGACAGAAAGAAAGAAAGAAGGAAACGGATGAGAATGTAACAAAAGAAAGAAAATAATAAATATTTAAGGATGTACATGAATGAAGATAGAGGTGAAAGAAAAAGGGGACACAAGAGTAAAGGAAGAAAAAGAAAGAATTCAGAGAATTGGTAGAAATGAATGAAACAGCAAAAAGTACAAGAAGAGAAGAAAATCTAAAAACAAAACAATGATTAAAAAGTAAGTAGTAAAGAAAGAAAGAAGGAATGGACAAAAGAAGGAAAGAAATAAAAAGAAACAAAGAAAGAAAAAGAGAAAGAAGATGTAAAATAGGGAACAAAAAAGGTAGAGAGAAGGAAAAGAAGAAGAAAAAATGCAAAAAGAAAAAAGAAGTAAAGAAGAAGAGAATAAAGAAGGAAAGATTGTGGAAGAAAGAAGAAAGTAGTAAAGAAAAAGGAATGAAATAAAAGAAGAAAAAAAGTAAGAATGATCAAAAGAGAAACAGCCAGGAAAGGAAAGAAATGACAAAAGATATAAAGAAAAAAGAAAGAGTAAAAAACAGTAAGAAGGGAGAAGGAAAAATAATGAATTAAAGAATTATAAGAGAAAGATGGAGAGAAAGATAAAGCAGGAAAGGACAAAGAAACAAGGCGTTAATGACAGAAAGAAAAGAAAAAGGGAGAGAAAGAAAGAGTAATAAGAAAAGAAAAAAGAAAGAGGAATAACAGAGACAGAAAGCAAAAAAGATGTTTAAGAAAAGGAAAGGAGGGATAGAGAGAAAAAGAAAGAAGGAATGAAAAGAAAAAGAAAGAAGGAATGAAAAGAAAAAGAAAGAAGAAAAAGAGAGAAAGAAAAAAAGAAGTTTAAGAAAAAGAAAGGAGAGAAAGAACGTTACAGAGAAAGAAGGAAGAAAGATAGAAGAAAAGAAATAGAAAAGAAAAAAGAAGACGAGAGAAAGAAGAAAGATATAGAAAAAGAAAGAAGAAATAGAAAAGGGAAGAAAAAGAAAAAGAGTAGAGAAAAGAAAAGAAAGAATACAAGAAAGAGAGAAGAAAGTAGAGAAAGAAAAGCAGACGTAATTTAATCAATAATAAAGCATAAAAAAGAAAAATAGAAGAAACAATTTAAAAAAAAACATTTCTTCCATGTTTCTTTCTTCATCTATCCCAGTCAATTTTCCTCTTTTTCCAACTCATTTTTTCCCGGAAATTCCTCCTTTTTCTATTCGCTGAGAAAAAAAATTGTTTAGGAAATGAAAAAAACTAAAAAGATCAAAAGAAACAGAGATCCACCCATCTTTGCTGATTAAACAAGTTTGCATCTTTCTAGAATATTCAAAGGCACCGCATTTCGCTTTAAAAATATTCCAGTGTCAAATTCCACGAGCAGAAGATATGATTGAAAAAGACAGAAAAAACAAAATGGAGGTCGAGAAAAAAAATGGCTTCCTCTCTGTTTTGATTGGATCGTTTTTCTCATGTGAACAGTTCATGGTATTAATAATAGTCTTAGTAGTAGAAGTGGAATTATTTCAATTAATATTATGTTGTGTTATTATTTGTCCTGTTGCTGACAGTATTTGATCCTTAGATGTTTTTATTAGAAACCGTCAATCAAAACTGTCAACATCAACACAGTCAACATCAATATGGGTTTCTTCAGTTTTTAGTGGATCTGGCTGGCTGGCTACCTACGCGTACAAATTTAGGGGTGGGAGAAATAAATCTGGTTCATCAATAAAGACATTTCAGGTAAAACAGGTGATGTCTACCAAAGTCTGGTTTGTTTTATTCATTTATTCATTCAATGGAGCTAGAGGGCTGAAAATTCAAACATTTACTCCTTATTAAGTCTAGAAAAACAGTATTGTAAAAGAAAATTCACACTCAAAATGGGTTTTTAGTGTGGGGTTCAATTTACAATGTAAGTTTTATGCCCCACACGCAGAAGGTCCTGGGTTCGTTTCCCGGTATGAGCGAAGAGTGTGGAAAACTCTTTATTAGGATACATTTCTCTGTGCACTCAGTAGCTAATTGAGTACACTAAGCTGTGTGATTGGGGTGGAGGTATCCCTTCGATGGACTTGCATCCTGCGAAGAGGGTGGTCATAAAAACCTGTAGGAATAAAGTCCTGGTCTCAACCAAACTTGAAACTTGCAAGGATCACTAAGCTGGCGCATGTAACAGAAACCGGGTCTTCGTCACCCGGCTCCAAACTCCATTGGGAGTTGTCTCTGAGTTTCTGGGTTTCAATTTGCAATGTAAGTTTATGCTAAATTGTTCCCCTATGTGTCCGGCATGTTCACGCTTGTTTTTTGAGAATTCGGACTTTTTTAGTGACCACCGCCCAATATAAGCAAAAGAAGTTATACTGCCAAAGTTTTAGGGGTGGGGGAAATACACATGTTTCAGCAATAAAGACCTTTCTTGTCAGGTAAGACAGGTGATGTCTACCAAAAGTGTAGGCTTAGTGTAGAGATCGGTCTCCTCCTTAGGAAGAGTAACAACGATCGAAACGGGATGCTCTCTATATGACTACGGGCTGCTTACAGTACCAGGTATTCACAGGTCAGTGGTTCCCAACCGGGGGGGGGGGATAACCCCGGGGGTAGTCCAGGCGGGGGGGATAAGGCTATTAGGTAAAAATAAAAGTCCAGTCTAATCTTAGGGTTTTCTGCACTTCTATTTATCAAGTCGAAGGCTCGGAATAAGCTCCAAGTTGAGAATGATGTGCTCTCTCACAAATAGACCCACAAATCGAAGAACTAGTAGCAAAAACCAAGAACAGAGATCACATTGATGTGTATATCAGTTACAATAACAGAATTTTTTGTAATAAATTGGAATTTCAAATGATGTGTTCTAATTAGTTTCATTTGCTTTCTTTGAGTAACAAATACATAGCAGCAGCTGTGCAATTATAAAATGAAACTAATTATTAGTATGAAGCTGACTAATTATACATAACATAAAGTTATTATTAAAATTATTATTTATCTCAAAATAATAATGGGAAGGGGGGGATACTAGTAATCTTATTGACAAAAGTGGGGAATGACTCGACAATATAGGTACTGACCAGGCTCGACGTTGCTTAACTTCGGTGATCAATTTGGTTGTAATATTTGTTTTGTTTATTTTTACAGAATCCTTGTGGAGCATAGGGCCGCAACAACACCATGCTTTTGGTATGACGCAAGTAGGTTTTTTATGGGGTTGAGCTACTTGCCCTAGCCAAACCATCCTCTTTCACCTAGGCTTGGGACCGGCAAGCAGTTTGACTGGTTGTCAACCAAGGCTGAAGAGCTCAGTCCGTCCTACTATTTAATCATAGGGGGAAGGGACGATAGATGAATTCATGCCTTTCATGAGGGTATCAGTGCGAAGTGAACGCAAACTGCCTCAGCTTGAGTTTGAACTCGGTTCGCCGATTCCATTCTCCCTGCTGCTAACCGTTAGGCCCCATGCACCTACCTAAGTAGACAAAACTTTCAAGATGTTTCTCGGTGTTTTAAGATTTTTTTTTTATAAATCAATTTTTGATGTAATCTTGAAAATAAAGTTAGCAACACTTGCTAGATTTTCACAAAAGAAAAAGACCTAGCAGCTATGGTCTGGCTTTCAGGCTTGTTTTTTGCTCATCAATTTCAAAGAGACGCGTGATGCCTATTGATCTAATTCAATGTTTCTTGAATGATTCACCCAAGGGTGAATGAAATTAGTTTGGGGGTGAATGAAACTACATGGGTGAATGAAGAGTGAATGAGACATGAAGGACTTAATTTACTCAGATAGTCATCTATTTCTAGAGTTAAAAAAATGTTTTGTGATAAATATGTATAATAAGAAAACAAACATAGAAAAAGTTATAATATTTTTTCTGTGCTAATCGTTTCGTCACTCCTAGTTGTCTTTACATATTTTCAGGATTTTCAAAAAGATGGAAAAAATGAATACTTAAGAAATAAGTTAATTTATGCCTTTTGCTCGTGACACAAAATGAATTATGCATAAAATTATACACAAGGGAGAATAAAATGAGTTCTGCTTAGTCACTCAATAGAAACCGCCACGTGACCAACGTCTTTTGGCAGCATGTCGTGTTGGCGGTGACGAATTAAAAAGATTGTAAAAAGGGGTGATCAATGAATAAGTTACTTCTCTCGCCTTTTGTTGGGCTATTATCATTAAAACAATGCTGCCGGACACAGACTAAGGGACCGATTTAGCATAAATTTACATCGTAAATTGAACCGCCCACAAAAGATGGGGTGGCGATTTGGAAAAAAACAAAAACAAAACTTTTTTTTTCTAAACATAATAACCCTTTAGCTTTATTGGTGCAGCCTGTACGCGCGATACATTCATAGCCAACCAGCCGGCTTGCCAGACCAACTTAAGAACTGAAGAAACCTATGTTGGCAGTTTTGGTGACAGTTTTTCTTGGTGGTTTCTAACATAGGTTATAATCAAAAACATGAATAAAGTAAACACTTAAGAAATGAGTTGATTTATGCTTTTTGCTCATGAATTAAAATTATACATAAGGAAATATAGTGATGAGTAAATGAGATTCTGTAATATAGACTCAAGGATGAATGACACTGAAATGATTTAAGAAGCACTAATCTAATGTGTCAGGATGCAAGTTTGGGATACAAAAGCCAAGAGAGACAAATGATAACTGATGTGTTTCTCGGTCTTGTAAGAGAGATACGACATTGGGAGTCATTTCTATGAATCATGGTTCCATGGCAACAGCGACCAAGCAATAAGATATTCTGGTAAGAAAGACAAGAAAAATAATGGAATTTGATTGAAAGATATAAAAAATAGATTGAAAAATACAAAAAAAAAACGTAAATTTACGAAAGAAACGTAGAAAAAATGGAAATGTTAAAAGAAAGACAGAATCAACTAGAAATCACTCATAGACCGAATACCTCTGCTAACGAAGTAAACTAAGAACTGAATAAAAACAAGCCTGGTCAGTCACTCAATAGAAACCATCACATGACCGACGTCTTTTGGCAACATACCGTGTTGGGGGTGATCAATTAACAAGTTGGAAAAAGGGGTCACCAATGAATAAGCTACTACTGTCGTTTTTTGTTGCATCACTAAAAAGTACGAATTTTCAAAAAGAAAAATGTGTGAACGCTGCCGGACACAAAACTAAGGTACCAATTTAGCAAAAACTGCATTGTAAATTGACCCCCCCCCCCAAAAAAAAAGAACCTGTGGGATTCCCAAAAAATAGAACAAATGTTTTTTTCTAGACATAATAAGGAGTAACTGTTTAAATTTTCAGTCCTTTAGCTACACTGGCCTGTACGCGTGATATATAACCAGCCAGCCAGCCAGAATCACTTGAAAACTGATGAAATCTATGTTGACCTATATTGACAGTTTTGGTTGACGACTGAAAAATAAAATAAGTAGAAAAAAAGGAAAGATTAGAAGAAAGACAGAATCAACTATAAAGCACTCAGAGACCGCATACCTCTACCAACCCAGTACACTAACTAAAAACTGAATAAAAATAAAATATTGGAAAACAAGGGAGGACATTTAAATGAATAAATATTGAGCTACCGATCTTAAAATTTAAATTTAACCTTCTTATTTACCTCTTTAATTTTTAGGCTGTGCAGAATAATACAACTATCTCTCAATCAAAAACAAATTGTTGGAAGTATCCTGAAATTTAATCACTTCTTTTGTAGTCCATGGTCCACCATCTCACAGACTCTCATTGTAATTCACTGAGAACCTTTCGAGATATCGCGTGGACAAACAGACGAACAGACATGGGTGAATACGAGGGATGTTCGAAAAGAAAGGTACAAACTTTTACTAATCCAACACGTCTATTACTATACAAATAAAACATTGTGCATATGTTACCAGCACTACTATGCTAATTTTCCGCGTGGTCGCCGTCGAGATTGATGCACATGTCCCATCGGTGCACGAGCGCATCAATACCCCCCTTTATTACTTTATTACCACAATGTTCCAGCGGTTTCTTTCATTCTTTTATTTCATTTCTTTCTTTAATTATTTCCTTATTTCAGTCATATCTGCCTTCCTTTGTTTTATTTCATGTTTCCTTCTCACGTCCTTCCTTCATTCTTTCATTTTTTTGTTTTTCTTTGCTCCTTTATTTTGTAACGTACACATGTGTTTTACACAGACACACACACACACTCCCTCTCTCTCTCTCTCTCTCTCTCTCTCTCTCTCTAATACTCCGGTCAACAAGTCGAAAACACTTGACACACAATCCAGTTTTTTACTCCGAGAAATAAAGTTAGATAACCAACTTTTCGTAACATGAAAAAACCGTACTTGACTCGAAACTTGATACCCTTTGTAGACATTAAGTCTGGCAAACCCCTGTATTCTTGTCACCTTACATTGCATCTTGGAAACTTGATGATAGCCAGATCAACACACCGCACTTCGACCAGCCATCAACTTCCACTCACCTCTTACTATAAAAAGACAGATCTATTCTTCATCTTTGTTCAGTCAGAATTTGTCGCCTGACAAATCCATGACGGTTCCACAGAGACGCGCCTCTCAACTCTGAATAAGTATGCACACATTCATACATACACACACACTCGCCTCCTTAACATCTTCAACCAATAAATAAAATGTCATTCTTTTTATGTTGTGTTTTTGCTCCTTCGTTTTCACTTTCTTCCTTTATATCCTATTTTTTTCTTTTTGTTTTCTTTCCTTTCCTAAATAATCTATGGAGAATTCTTCTCAAAAAGAAATAATTGAAAATAAATGCAAGCAGCATCCCACAATGCACATTTGTAAATGGTTTCCTTCCCAAAGGAAAAGTCCGTTTGTTTCCCTCCAAAACAAACAACAGACACATTAAAACTTAAGGAATTGGAAATTCAGTTTCAGCAGAGATTGTTATTTAGGAAGAAGTGTTAGTATTTTTATAAGATATTCAATTTTGTAAAATTGTTGAACAAGACTATTCAGAAATCCTCAAAATGGAAGAGACAAGAGCGTCCATATTATTTACCCCCAATAGTAATAGATGTAATAGACTTGTTGTGAGCATACATCCAATTTATCTCCTCCTGATACTATAATTTCAAACGCTAGATGGCGTTTCAAAAAGAATCCGGTGTGTTTTCCAAATCCGCGTAAAAGAATTGATGTTTCTTGCCAGAATCCACCGAATCTCTCCCTCTCTCTCTCTCTTCGCCCACAGTTGTGAAGATGTAAAGACGTCAAACAAATTTCCGCTCGGCCATAAGGCGAGAGCGACGCGAAGGAGCCGTCCAAATGTGGACACGAAGCAACTACAGCCATCCAACCAAGCTAGGCCTTTCTTTGTGTTCAAAAAAGCAGGTTTTACGTTGGCCAAGGTAAGACAATACAATATACATGCTCTAACGGCGCCTTAATACTTTTCAACTTTCTCAAAAACTATCTTTGAACAGAAAATGTGTATCACCTTTTTTTATCAAGGAACTCTTTCAACGAGAATATAATTCTAAACAATTCTAATCAAAAGACAATTGTAAAATGTTGAAATATATACAGTGAGGCGAAACAAGTATTTATTATTATATTTATTAATAATTATTATTCGATGTCCTCCTTATATATGTACAAAATGAATAAAATGAAAAAGAAATTTCAAGCGTGTAAACGACACCTGATTTAAAAAATGGTAGACAATGCAATGCACATATATTTGACTGGAAAAAACAAAATTAAAATGCACCACAACTGCGCCGTGAAAAAAGGGCATATTGTCCTCTGCAGCGCCCATAATTTGAAATAGCGGCCAATTTACATAAACAAAAAACAGAATAAAATATATGAAAAATATAGCCGGTAAATATTTGTTCATCATTTCGCTATATTTAATTATTCATCCTTGTTATAATATGTTCATATACGTTTCAGTCGAACCACGATATAGAAAGAATAAAAGATATGCATTTCAAAAATTTCAAAAATATCGGAATAAATCGATAAAAATGATTCAAATCATTTTTTTTAAATATTGTGTGAAAAAAATTTCTTTTTCACAGATCAAAAGCCTGAATTATAATTAATCGAATAAAACTAAAAATTCTGCCTAAAAGAAATATTTTACTTAATTTTCCTGTTTTTTAAATCCCAAAGTAAGAGTTCCATTCCAGGAGTTCCTGGATATTATTCTAAAAAATGTAAATATAATTAATACCTCGAAGGATATACAGTGAGACGAAACAAGTATTTGGACACTTACAAAATATTCATTTAATATACTTCCGATGCTCACATTTACTTTAAATTCACACAGGTGATGTATTTTGATATGAAATTAACAGTTACTAAGAAAGAAAATACATATTTCCAAACATACAATGCAGAATAAAATATAAACAAAAGTGACGGTGGAAAAAAGTATTCGGACACATTGATTTCATATTTGAATACTCAGTTGCATAGCCACTGTTTGCAATTACTGCTAGGAGACATTTTCGTAACCCTTCACAAGCCCTCCGCAACAATCTTGAAGTCTTGTCCCACTCTTCCTTGCAAACCTTCAAATCATTAATGTTTCTGGGGTCCATCTGATGAATTCGAACTTTCAAACATCGTTATAAATTTCAATTGGATTCAAGTCAGGAGATTGACTAGGCCATTGAAGCACCTCTACATGGTTCTGGACAAACCATTCGCGAGTATATTTTAGCTGTATGTTTCTTCAAGCTCCAGCTGTTGCACCAAAGAGAACACATTAGCTTCCAAAATACTCCGATACATCGCCCCATTCATTGTTCCATCAATCACGGTAAGTGCCCCCGTACCATTATATATTCAATGAATATTTTGTAAGTGTCCACATACTTGCTTCGCCTCACTGTATATATAATGATGAAAAAGACATTTTTGAATGTGTCCAGTGATACTTGTGTTTCATGTCCTACGACATACTTAAGTATGAAGTATGTTGTAGGACATCAAACACAAGTGTCACTGGTCATCTTGAAAAAGGTTTTTCATCATTAGATATAATACAGTTCCATTTCGTGTCGAGCATTTTTTGATTAAATATTATCACCAACATATATTTGTTCTCTTATATATGATATGTATTTTTCTA
>VCCN01002627.1:3730399-3743051 GCA_006491835.1 Architeuthis dux
ATTATTATTATTATTATTACATAGTCACACCAGATGTCTGGTGGCCATCGCTGATGTCTGGATTTCTGAGTCGAGGTGTTTTAACCACTAGGCATTGATTTTAGATACTAGTTTTCACTTCACTGATTTTCTTTACCACAACGTTTCAGCCACCTTCCAGCTTTCCTTCTATCTGAATTCGTGTGACGAGGTCTTGTTACTATTATACATTGATTCTTAGGGACTAGTTTTCTCGTCATTGTTGTCTTTATCACTGCGTTTCGGTCGCTCTCCCCTCCAGCCTTCTTTCTATCTGCATTTCTGAGACGCGGGTTTGTTACTATTATACATTGATTCTTTCGGATTTCTTTCTTCGTTTTTGTTGTTTTTACTGCGACGTTTCGGCCGCCTTACTTTCCAGCCTTCTTTCTGTCAGAATTTCTGAAACGATGTCCTATTACAATTAAACATTGATTTTTCTGACTAGTTTCCTCTACATTTTGTGCTTCGCCCTTTCTCTCGTTAATACAAATATGATAGCTTAACGCCCGGTCCTAACATTCACAGCACTTGAAACCATCAACGCATCCCACAAATGAGTTCAATCTGTGATTTCCTGTTGAAATGGCTTTATTTCTTTGGCTTTCCCTAACTCTTGTTTCAAGACAATACAATCTGAAGTTGTTCCTTGCAAGCCAGTGATACATCCATACTGATGGCAGTGCTACTGATTGGGGTATGGGGTAGGTAATATTTGAAATCGCCCAGGGTAGAAATTAAAAATACTGCAGACAATGAAATAAGGGGAGGGGTAAGAAACAAAAAAAGGATCAGTTTTAATTGGAAATCGAGGGCCACGTGTCAGGAGGGACTGACAGACTTTTCAAGGAAGTGGGGATGGTCGTACTTGTCAAGTGCCATGGTCGCGTGGTTAGTGACGTGGGTGGTTTTAGGACTAACAAAGTCATTGTCCAAGTCACTTTATGGGGAAGGAAGGTGGGGGCGGGGGGCATGCGGGCTCAAATAAAAGGAAAAGGGATGAGAATGCTAGTCTAATTACTTGATGAAATAATGAAAATAGTTCATCTCGGATCGAACTCACTACGGTAGTGTGAGACTAGCTTACTAAGCATAACCCCATGTCGAAGCGCCCATATTTGCTATGCTTAGGTTAGTATGACACAAGGCCACAAATGTGGTACATCAAGTGGGGGATAGAACTCACTGAGGTAGAAATGATCTGCGCAACTAGCTTGTTAACCATTACCCATCGCCAAGGTTTATTCACCATCATCATCCTCATAATCATCATCATCATCAGCAGCAGCAGCAACAGCCGTTTAACGTCCCCAATATTCGCCAGATCTCTCTATCGCGGGCGTCGCGGCGCCAATATCTCCTGAACTTGTCTAAATACAGTATTATTGTGTGAATATCTAGCAATGGACGTTACTCTAATTTCGGTATGTCAGTCATTCAGTGACATTGATCAGTACTAGAGATGCTAGCGCACATGGCCTGCAAGAGGAATTTTCTAAAGCGGTACAAAGCTGTTTTTGCCCCCTCTCCCATATCATCATCAGCAGCAGCAGCAGCCTTTTAGCATCCGTTGATGGAGATAGACCTTCCCAAGATTCGCCAGTCCTCTCTATCATGGGTGTCGAGGGGCCAATATTTTCTGAACTTGTCTAGTTCGTCATGCCATCTTATTTTCTGCTGTCCACAATTTCGCATAGATCTCCGGGGATCCACGTTGTGAGTCATGATGTCCAGTGGTTGTCTGACATTCTTGCAACATGGCCTGCCCATTGCCATTTGTGTTTTCTAGTGGATTTTATGATATCTCTGACTAATAATCTAATATAATGTGCTGTCGTGAGATCTCTCCATGTGATATTAAGCTTGATCCTTTATTGTGCATGTTGCATGGTTCATTGTTTAATAGCCAATCTTCTGGTTATGTTCCGTGTTTCAGCTCCATAGGTGACTAACGGGAGGACGCATTATTATTCTTCCTTTATTCAATAATGTCGCGAAGCATGTTGACTCGTGTGAGACATACAAGTTTCACTAGTTTCGTAGATCATTACGACTGCAGTGAGTTCGATCCTCACATGATGCGCCACAATTTTGGCCTTGTGCCAGACTATGCTAACTTAGTAAATATCAAGCTATTGCATAACGGTGGGGGGAAAAACCAACATGAATTTGGGGTTACAGTATTTGAATGCATATGAGACTCACGTTTTCCCTCCAAACTGTCTCAAAATTATGTCGTATGTCTAATATAAATATAAATAGATATAAGAACCCGAAAACCAAATCTAAAGAACAGAGGAATGTCTTATATGTGAAGTTGAGGTATTTGATAGGCTGTTTACCTAGACGCCGTAGACAAACAGTACTCGAACCTAACTCCCTTATACTGTAATGTTATTCATATATTGTATATGATATATAATCATCATCATTTTCATTACTATTAGTATTATCATCATTATGGAAACTTTAAGTAAAAAAGAATTATCGCAAGAATTAAAGCTGGATGTTCAGAGACGAATATCTTCTTTCAGCCCCAAACTCAAGATGGCCACAGGCTGAAAATGCTTAAGCTTTACTATTTGATACAAATTAACAGTGGTAAACTATGTTGTCTTAGTTGCAGGTTTTCTCCAAGTTTTCATGCCTGCCATATTTCAAATCATTAAATGCTAGCCCGTAAATACACTAAACATTTTTCCTTAACACCCCCTTCTGAAATGAATTATAAGCTCGTGGGTCTTATATGTCATAAGATGCAGTAAAACTAGTCAGGTGTTAAGTTTAAACCTCAAAAGCGCATTCACAAGGACCGTGTCTGCCAATTCGTCACCTCTCGTACAGGTTTTCTTTTGGCAAAGCATTGGATCACCCAAGTCTGTCAGCCCCCACCTACATACCAGATTTAGCTCCCTGCAACTTCTGGCTTTTCCCAAAGAATAATCAAAGCATGGACGAGATAAAGGAGAACACAACGAGACGGCTGATGGCGATCCCGAAAGAAGACTTTGCAGACCGTTTTGAAAAGTGAAAGGAACCCTGAGACACGTGTGTGAGGTCCCAAGGGAAGTATTTGAAGGGGAATAAGGCGTCATTGACCTAGGTAGGAAATGTTTCGTTAATATTAAATGGCTGGATACTTTTCGGACAGACTTGTGAAGAATGAGTAATGAATAGTGAAGGTTGAGTCCTTATTGCACCCATTTAAGCATAAGCACCGTAATCTATTTTCACCTTTGTTCAGTACATTACAAGGATGGATGTGGAGGGAGAAGAGCAAGGATGAAAGATGAAAGATGAAAGATGAGGAGAATGAAAAGTAATCAGGAAGCGTAACGGTCGTACACACAAACAAGCACAATAATAGCATAATAATTACAAAAACAGGAAAGTAACCGGGCCATAAATATTTTCCTAAGAGTAAATATGTTTTTGAGATGACGAAATTAAGTGGCGTGTCCTACGGAAATACCTTTATTTCTTGCCCTTAATGGTACT
Organism: Architeuthis dux; assembly: GCA_006491835.1. Lineage (NCBI taxonomy): Eukaryota > Metazoa > Mollusca > Cephalopoda > Oegopsida > Architeuthidae > Architeuthis > Architeuthis dux. Next base: position 3,733,916 of record VCCN01002627.1, read on the forward strand.
TAGAGATATACGAGAAGCTTACAATATCGGAAATTGGGAAAATGTATTGTTACTTTTCATTTATCTCTACTACACACACACACACACACACACACACGCATATATATATGCACACACACAGACACACACACACACACATATATATATATATGATGCTGGGAAAATGACAATGTGGAGACTCAGAATGATTTGCTAGAAATGTATTTAATACCTTAACATGTTTCGACGTATTAGGTCGTTTTCAAAAGGAAAATTAGAGAGAACGAGATTTCATGCCTGCATCGACCGAGGGTTGTGAAAACACGTTCTCTAATTTTCCTTTTGAAAACGACTTAATACGTCATTTTCCCAGCATCATTATGTCGGATAACCTTTATCCTTTTATACACATCGGAAGCCACCTTATACGCAGGTGCTGCTCTACCGACTGAGCTAACGAAGGTCAGATGGTAGGCAGGAGTCCTTTATCCCACACTTTGTTGGCCTCTCCATTCTCACGTTCGCATTTTAGGCACGAATATAATGCGAGTTCGTTTCTTTATTCACATTTACGATTTAGGTCGCTCGTTTAGCAGTCGCTCACACCGACGCCGAGCAAATATAGGCTCTCACTAATAAATGTCATTATAATTATCATATTATGTCGATCGGATATAAAATTATTCATCATTTGATTTCATATATTTATATATATCATCAGCAGCAGCAGCCGTTATAGGTCCACTGCTGGACAAAGGCCTTTCCCCTCTCCTTCCATGACGACCTAGATTGTGCTAACCTCTGCAAACCTTTCTATCTCATCTCTCCGTCTTGTGTCTGGTCTTTTTCTACTGCGTTTACTGTCCCATGGGCACCAGTCGGTTAGTCTGTTCCCCCATGCTAAGACGACATGACAACAGATGGAGCAAATGGTTAACCGATTGGTGCCCATTGGACAGTAAACGCAGTAGGAAAAGACCAGACTTAAAGGTTTGCTGATAAGACATGGCAGAGGTAAGCGCAATCGCAGTCGTCATGAAAGGGGATACAAAACGGCTTTGTCCAGCAGTGAACTTATAATGGCTGTGGATGATCATGATCATGATATATTAGGTTGATACAAAGGTTCCCAGCGCCTTGTGTGGCACAATGTTAGGGACATCTTAGAAGTGTGTTTGGAAGTTTAACAAGCTCTTTATTGCATTGTACAATAATTGTTTGCAGAAAAGTGATAATTTCATGTTGTTGAAAATAATGGCTGAATATAAAATGCATATTCAACAATCCAATTTTATTTTATTTTTATTCATGTTATTAGAGGAACTATTGTAAATCATCATTATTAATTTTTTGTTACTATTTACATCCATCTTAATTATTGTTACTTTTTATCGCAACTGAACTGGTTTCCGTTCAGCAGTGAGTATATAAATACATTAACAGCGCGGATCGGAATAAAGAAGTTCCAGGTGAGAATCGAACTCACGGACATCTATGCCGGAGGGTGGCTCGCTTAAGTGCGACTGCTCTTACCACTCAGCTATTACTCAGTAGCAAGCGCGAATCCAAATCAAACCCCTAAACTCATTCTCTCTCGGATAGAGATTATTTCTGTAGACTATATAAATCCGAAAATAATCGTGGTTGACATTTTGTTTACACTCGCGAATAGGTGAACTATGTGATTTTGCATCAGGAAAAGTCAGCCCGTTTTCACACAAATCACTTGAAATTTTATTTAATGCTTGTCACTATTTTTTTAAATTGGCCCTGAATTGACAAATGAAAAATGCAAAAATAAAATAAAATATTTTCTCTTTGGAAAGTTTTTCGTGGCCTTTTTTTTTTTTATTAAAATACACATTTTGTTTTTACAAAAAAAAAAAAAATAGGCTGGAAATTTTTTTATGGCATTTTTCTTGTAATAAATTGGAATTTCAAATGATGTGTTCCTAATTATTTTCGCTTGCTTTTTTGAGTTACACAACAGCAGCTGTACAATAATACAATTAAACAAATTCCTATTATAAAACTGTCTAATTATTTGTAAAACAAAGTTATTGTTTGAAAACGTTGAAACTTACTTAGATGAAAGGGGGGGGTACGAGTAATCTTACTGACCAAAGGGGGGGAATGGCTCGAAAAGGTTGGGAACCACTGCTCTATCCCGATCTAGTCTGCGCCATCTTTGTTATTAACCATCCTGCGTTTAGTTGCGAAATAGTATCAACAAATAAAAATAATGACATTCAACAATGTTTACTTATCATGTTTAATCTGGGATAAAGTGCATCAAAAGGGACGTGATAGTGAACAACAAAGGATATTAGGTTTATGTAATCAAGGGCAGAAGTATTGTAATGAGTCTAACCCCATAAGATATATGTTTTAATTCGATATCGGAAGATTTACGGCTATCCCAGTAGTATCGACTTTAGTATTTTGGACTTTTAGTGATAATAGTGGTCGCAGCTATAATGATACAGATGGTCGAAAGAGATAGGGTGATTGTAGCGACTGTTAAGACGCTGGTTGTGATAGTAATTGCAAACGTGGGTGTTGTGGTGGAAGAGGGGCGTTGTGGTGGTCCGGTTTGGGAAATTGAGTTCATTGTGACCAAGTCGCGGCTCAGAGAATATGACAGGGAAGATTTAGGAGAATAGGAAATTAAATCGCGAAAGGAAAACAGATATAAAATGAATAGAAGCCTAATTGTAATACAAGATAAAACCGGGAGGCCGAGAAAGTGAAAGTAAAAGTGAAAGTAATTACATAGTCAAGTAGTTATCACAGATTTTACAAGCAATAAGCTTATTTCTGGGGTGCAGAGTGGCGGAACGTTTAACGGCACGGAGAATGGAATCGACGGCCCGAGTTCGAACCCTGGCTGAGACAGTTTGAAAATGAAAGTGGAAACTAATTACATAGTCAAGTGATTATCACAGATTTTACAAGCAATAAGCTTATTTCTGCGGCGCAGAATGGCCGAAGGGTTAACGGCGCGAAGAATGGAATCGGTGGCCCGAGTTCGAACCTTGGCTGAGACAGTTTGAAAGTAAAAGTGAAAGTGAAAGTGGAAACTAATTACATCGTCAAGTAGTTATCACAGATTTTATAAGCAATAAACTTATTTCTGAGGTGCAGAGTTTCCGAAGGGTTAACGGCGCGGAGAATGAAATCGGCGGCCCGAGTTCGAAGCCTGGCTGAGACAGTTTGAAAACGAAAGTGAAAGTGGAAACTAATTACATCGACAAGTAGTTATCACAGATTTTACAAGCAATAAGCTGATTGTACGGCCACATCATATTGGATACACCGGCACTTGTACGATCACCGAAGTTAAGCAACATCGAGCCTGGTCGCTACCTAGCTGGGTGACCGTTTGGGAATACCATGTTTTGTAAGCAAGATTGGTGAAGTGAGTGACTACACTTCGGGTTTTCGTCCCCTATAAGTCTACACATATCGCAGGCTGAGAAAAGAGAAACTCGTGATATGGGAAACCCGGTCAAGGATGGCTGATGTTGTAGCCAGTGTAAGAGCACTAACTAGCTAGATAAGCTCTTTTCTGAGGTGTGGGCTGGCCGAACTGTTAACGACACGGTGAATGGAATTGGCAGGCCGAGTTCAAATTCCGGCTGAGACTGTTTGCATTCTCTTAGCATTAATGCCCTTGTGAAAGACATGAATCCATGTTACCCTACAACGAGGCACCCTTTTCACTTACTTAGCTTTGTGCGGTACTAGGCTACGTATGTAGGGAACCCAATGAGGATCAGACTCACTACAGTAGTAATAGTATGATAGACTTGCTTGCTAGCCACTACTCTACGGCGAGACACCCATATTTAAAATGTTGCTTAGTCTGGCACACGGTCAAATGATATGGTTATTGGACAGTTAGAAAACGTCATTGCTTGTTATATAATATGTGCGGCACCCATTGAGGATTGAATTCATTACAGTCCTAATGGTTTGTGAGATTAACTTGCTAATTATTGCTTCATGGCGAGTGGTCTATGTCTATTCAGCTTAGCTTAGTAAGGCACATGCCCACTAGTGTGGAGCATCCAGTGGGGATCTAATTTGCTAGTTGTAATGGTCTGCAAGACTAGCTTGAAATCGGGAGAAAGAGAGAGAGAGAGAGAGAGAGAGAGAGAGAGAGAGAGAGGGGGGCGGGGGAGAAATGGGGTGTGTGTTTATACGGCTTCAGAGGTGACGACTCGATCCGTATCTGTGGGACACTGTTTTTCCTCCGCTCTGTCACTCTTATTCATGGTATGGTTGTTTATAATTTATAAAGACTAAATTAATTCATTTTGTTTAGTCTGTATATTTTGAACTTTGGCTATTTGAAATTCACCCGTGCTCGTTTATTAAACAGTTTTCTATTTTTAGGTATTTTCTGTCGATGTTTTGACTCGTACTTCCCCTTCTCCCGAGTTGCCCTTTGATCAAAAGTACCCTGTTGTTTACCAAAGGTGTCAAGTCAATAGTTTTAGTTAGTGTAAATCTGTATATTTTCTACCGATATTTTCTTTTAGTTTATCTATCTATCTATCTATTTTCATTCATGCACCCCTTAGCTATGGTACAGATAGATAGCCATCCGGCCAGGCAGAATCACTTAAAACTAAATAAACCCATGACGGTTGCTAATAACATTACAAAAAACTGCACACGATGTCTGATTAATTGTATATACAATTTTGATAATTATAAAGACAATTATTAATAAATTAATAATTAAATGGGAACCCATATCAGACCGGCATCGGTTTTTGCGATTGCTAAACGGGCGGTCTAGATCGTATAAAAGAATAAAGAAACGAGCGCCGTGCGCGAATCGAATCGAACCCGTGTCCACTCTGGAAGCAACCTATACGCGATCCTCTTTACCACCGAGCTAACGGCACTCTCATGGCAAAGGCAGCGGTCCGAAACATACACATTCGCTCACCTTTTTATTCTAATCGATCATATTCTGTAGGATATAAAATTTATCCATAATTATTTATAATTATCATATTTTGTTAGATATAAAATGTATCCATAATTATTTATACTTATCATATTCTGTCGGATATAAAATTTATCCATAATTATTTATAATTATCATATTTTGTTGGATATAAAATTTATCCATAATTATTTATAATTATCATATTCTGTCGGATATAAAATGTATCCATAATTATTTATAATTATCATATTATGTCGGATATAAAATGTATTCAAAATTATTTATAATTATCATATTCTGTCGGATATAAAATGTATCCATTCCTTGATTTCATATACAATTTTAGGAGACCCTGCATTTTCATTTCTACCACAAAAGAAAAAAAAGAAATTCTTATGGAAAATGACCTGGTATTTTAGAACCAGATCTTAAATTCCAGTCCAATGTAGGAAATGTCTACCGTAATCCCCTCTATGTCGTCTTGGCGTAAAGAAACTTTGAATGCGGAATTTCATGACAAGCACGGCACCCCTCCCAACAACGAAATTGGTCCCAGGCAATCTAAAAAAAAAACACGGACTTGTACGGCTCTGTATCGGATTTTGACAAAGCCAAGTAAATATATACCATAATCCTTCTCCCTCTGCCTCTATCCCTCTCCCCACCATTTTCATCTCTCTCTCTCTCTCTCTGACCTCCCGCCTCCCTCTCTCTTGTCCTCCCATGACGCCAAACATCCTAGCACCATAACGGCTAGCGGCACTATCTTCTGTGTATATGTTCTGATTCTTATCTGACTCGCCACAGACTCGTCCCAAACGGCACAGACTGGGACATTTAATATCAACTTAATCTGTCATAAAAACAGGGAAACAAAAAAGTATTGTTATTTCTTTTGGTGTTTTCTTCTTTTCTAGATCTTAATCAAGTTCCAGCATTTCTATATTTTTTGTCAGACGTAAATTAACTTATTCCTTGTCGTCTTTAGGAGGTGCGACGTGGCCGAACGGTTAACGCACGAAGAATGGGCTCGGCGAACAGAGTTCAAACTCCGACTGAGACACTGTGTATTGATCATCATAATCATCATCATCATCAGCAGCAGCAGCATCCTTTTAGCGTCCGTCGTTGGATCCACGTTCGGATGTCCAGTTTGTGTTCACTTCACACTTATGCCCTTGGAAAAGGCATGAATTCATCCTTCCCCCAGTTATTGGTAAAATCGGGCAGGGTGAAGTTAGTGACGCCACTTCGGGTGCTTGTCGCCTCTAAATCTATATCGCATATCGCAAATGGGCCTAGTAAGGAGTAATGTGAAATGTTGGCGCCCAAGCAAGGACAGCTGAAGCTGAAGCCAGCGTAAGGGCACTACTTACTTGTTGTCTTCACCCCCCCCCTTATACTTCTCTGTGTACAAGTCAAATAATGTAACAGATTTGGGGGCCTTTTCGTTAGTACTACAGAAAGCTAACGTCCATAATTTTACAGTACTGTAACCTAAAAAGTAAATCGGCAAAAAGATAGAGCTGCATTTTCTTTTTCTCACCGACTGGAAACTCAATTCGTGGTGATTGTTTGGGATCAAATTTAAACAGAATGTTTAATGGAGAATCAATACACCTTTCTCCTGAACGGTCAATCTTGTATATTCTTTTTTAACATATGGTCAATGTATTCGCGAACACATATTTATGCACCAAACAAATCAAAACATAGGATTAACCGTGAACATAACATATATTATTTCCTGGGTAAATGATCTGTGTTCTTTTAAATGAGCTTAAATTCAATTTACCAATTAACGTAAGTCTTTTGTTATTTGTCTTAAAAAATGTCTGCCAAACAAATTACGGTGAATAATCCTAACACCAGTATTGTAGGGCTTCTAAAAAGGTTTTAAAAAACATGGGTTTTAAACGCAATACATTTTATAAAACTATAAAAAGGTTTGTGACAATGTGGAAGATCGTAGAAAGTATAACACTGGCGTCTGTAAATTAATGTCTGAAGACAAGAAAGCGATCAAAGAAAAACTTAACCATCAATCGAATGTATCTGCTCGTACGGTTTGGTTACAGTATGGGGTAAGACATAAGACTATCATAAAGACAATGAAGGATGATTACAGAATAGAATATAGAAAGAAAAGATTCCAAAGTATAGCGACGATAAAATGGTTGAAATTGTGAAAAAACTTGGGCGACTTTATCGACTGTATGTTTTAGGACCGACAGCCCGGCGTATAATTGTAATGGACAATTTACGTTACAATTAATGATTCAGCAACCTTTTTCAATGCAGGATTGTATACTGATTCCTTCAATAAAATGCTAGACTCCGTTAAGATTTCAGTGGTCTCAGAATTTCTTGCCAAAGTTGGCATACGGTATGACATTACCGACAATGCTGTCTCACCATACTTTTTGTAGTGTCAAGTTCTTGCGATCAATCAGAAATGATATACATTGGAGTGTCTTTAACGTAGAATGGTCTCATGGATGGAAACAAATGGTTTTAAAGATGCTGCAATATTCTGGCCCCACAAGGCGTCACTCATTACACCAAGTCCGTGTTGCAATATCTTGATTCCAAACAAATTCTTGTCGTACCACAGAAAGAAAATCCCATAAATTGCCTTCAATGAGAACAATTTAACCAGCTCATGCCAGAATTAAAAGAGCGATCTTCAAGGATGGATTTAAACAAAACAACGGAAATGAGTTCAATGCATATGTTCAGGCAGTGATGGAAATGCACCAAATGTCATTTTACAAAATATTCCCAAGAATCTTTCGGTTTCTGTTCGCTGCAAATGCAACAACGCGTATCGAAGTGGACTATTTTAGTCTGTTAATGTAGAGGAGACCTTCTTTCATGTAAAATGTAATTAAACAATGTATCTTTTCTGCAAAAAGGTATTTATGTTTTAGTAATGTTCGCGAATACATTGACCATACGTTAGTTGGGTTCCAGAGCAGTCAAATTGTCAGACGTTGCAGCTTTGCCCGAAGAACAGGATAATGCTCTCCAAAGTTTGGAAGAAGAACAATTGGCAATATAGAGCATAGCATTTAGGGACTTTATCTATTTTTCTTTTAATGTTTCCGTACTTTCAAATTATGAACGTTAACGAAAAGATACTGGAATTTTCTTTCTTTTAGAAAATGTTACTGCTGTCGTGGGTTCGATCCCCCATTGGGTGTCCCACACATTTTCAATAGGTTTTTAGGCGGGGAGAGGGTTCAATTTACAATGTGAGTATGCTAAATTAGTCCCTTAATTTCTGTCAGGTTGCGCGGTTCCGTTCACGCTTGTTTTTTTTCTTCAGTTTTCGAACTTCTTTAGTGACAACGTCCCAACAAAAAGCGAGAGAAGTGATTTGTTCATTGATCACCTTTTTTCCCAATATTTTAATTGATCACCCTCAACACGGCATGCTGCCAAAAGACATTAGTCACGTGAAATTTCTATTAAATAACTAACCAAACCTGTTTCATTATGGTTTGCTTAGCGGTAATGGTTAGCGAGCTATTCTAGCACATTAGTACTACTGTTCATTGCGCTCAATCCGCACTGAATGCCTCACACTTGTGGCCTTGTGCCAGACCTAGCTAAGTTAAGCTTGGTGAACATTTGGGTCCCTTGCCGTGGAATAGTGGCAAGCGAGTAGTCTAGCAAAGTATCTCTACAATGCAATGCGTTAAATATTTTCTGAGACTCTCACATTTGTAGCCTTGTGCCAGACTAAGCTAATCTTTGTAAACATTTGGGTCCCTTGCCATTGAATACTTGTTAGAAATCTAGTCTAACATCCCATTACTACTGTGCAACAACTTCGATTGTCACTGGATATCTCACATTTGACCTTGTGCCAGACTCAGTAATGCTTAGTAATACTTTGGAGAATAGGACGTCATTTTTTATGCAGAATCAAAGTATTTACCAGTACTGAATTACCCCTGTATTTGTTCACGTAGCCCCATACAAACGGAAGGAAACGAGTACAATAACGTTTTTTCAAGATGTAAGAATTATTTAATAAAATGAATTTAAAAAATATGTAATTTTTTATGCGGAACAAATATTTTTACCAATACTGAATTACCTCTCACCTATATTGTTTACGTAGCCTCATACAAAAGGAAGAAAACAAGTGCAAACACATGTTTGACAAAATGTAAGAAGTATTTAATA
>VCCN01002627.1:4002212-4020223 GCA_006491835.1 Architeuthis dux
ACATGGTATTGAATTCAAACACAGCAGATGTTGGGGGTCAAAATAAAACAGGATGTTGACAGGACCCCAAAGGACGCTGGTGACGAATTCCGGAAATAACACACCGGCGTGGGCGTGTCGAAGCCATAAAAGGAACGGACGGTGTGGTCAAAAACAGACAGAGCCGAGCTGAGAAAGCACGTAGTACAGACCGAGTTTTCCCTATGACCCCGGACCGTGTGCCCTGCATCATGTCTCGTTATCTCTCTGCGCATTTCATCAGTGGTGTAATTAACGGAATAAAAATATATATGATATTTTTATAGACACCGAGTTCCAGTCTTATTTCTTTCCTGGACCCGACGAATTTTCCCCTGCCTATATAACATAAGCATTTTCCTAAAACTAAAATACGTATATACATGTAAGTGACACCCTAATAACAGGATTATTCAAAGAATTAAAATTTCGACACACTGTGCTAAAAAGGCCATCACTGGTTCTTATCTTTGTTGTTATTAATACAACTCTTTAGGTGATCCGATGTCGTTGTAATTTTCATTGCTGCTACCGAGGAAAAATAAAGTCAACTCCAGAGAATGAACTTGACAATAAGACATAGGGCTGTCATCTGCAGATGGCTTTTGGATCAATTAAATCTAAAAATAAATATTCTGGTTAAAATGTTTCTTTGGCTCTTTGTTGTAATCATATGCTGAAGGCAATTGTTGGAAATTACCGTATATACTCGTGCAATGGTCAACTCCGCGTAATAATATTATCTTTATTTTATATGGAGCAGGATTATTTGTCGACTTCCGCCGAGCCCAGGCCCTAATCTTTAAACTATTTCAAAAGTATACCGTATGTAATATTCGACCCCTTAATTATAGGTTAAACACTTGGTCTCACACAGTCGAGTACAGTTCTGGTTAGTCAACCAATAGAAACCGTCACTTGACCAATGTCTTTTGGCAGAATGCCATGTTGGGGATGATCAATTAAACAAATTAAAAAGGGGTGGTCAATGAATAAGTTATTTCTCCCGCCTTTTGTTGGGCAGGGATCGCTAAAAAAGTCCGAATTCAACCCCCCGCTAAAAAAAAACAAAAAAACAAGCGTGAATGCTGTTGGACACAAACTAAGGCACACATTTAGCATAAATTTACATTGAAAATTGACCCTACTGTAGCGAAATAGACAGGATCAGATTACCAGTGACCAGTGGAGATAGGAACGTGGTCAGATTTGGAATCTGTGTCAAACCGTTGGGAATTTAAAAAGTGGGAGGAGTTATGACCATTAGGTGTATAAAGGCCAGATCAAAAACAGTAGAATTAGTTGGGGTCCGGAGACAGTGGGGGATCGCAAGGGGTCCCTGCCGCGTAGCAGTGCCAGTAGCAGTAGCAGTGCCAGTATCAGTAGCAGTAGAAGTAGCAGTCCTTGAAAAGTGACCGACCCCTTTAAAACGACGACAATGCAACAGAATTTCCGTACCTCGCTGAAATCCGCAGACCAGAAATTGACCGGCGTGGTACGGAAAGAAAAATTCGTAAAATTTTAATATACGTAGATTGTGTCGTCTTTTCTCTCCACACACGTGGGAGTGTTTTAAATTGTGTCCCAACATGGATTTCCCTCCACAGCGAAAGTTGGCTCGGGTCGGCAGACCCGGACAGAGAGACATCAGCGGCAGATCGGACATGAGACATCATCACTATCATCATCATCACCACCATCATCATCGCCGTCTGCAGCCCGCGGAGGTGAAGCGGACAGATAGGTCATTATAATCATCGTCGTCACCGCAGCCCGCGGAGGAAAACCAGAAATTGAAACTCTCTCCCTCAACAAACTTTCCCTCATGGCGACCTTGCCAGAAACTGCTATCTTTCTCTTTAAATCTATCTCTCTCTCTTTCCCTCGGGGCGGCCGTGATCGTGTGGTGGTTAGTACCCCAAATTACGCTACACTACGCTACACTACGCTAAAACCCCATTTAATAGGGTAATTTAAAAAAACGAAACATCCGTTGTTTCAAGAGGTAAAATGGGTAAATGTAGCGTGATGCGATACATGTGTGCATGCGTGCGCTACCAAGGTGTTACCAAGGTGGGTTGTGTTGGTGGGTTGCGTTGTGTGTTGTGTTCGATGCATAACTGTTGCATCTCGGCCTCAATTGTGGACTTGTCTGCGAGTCGGGTGTATTATCGCTCGTGTCATCTGCACATGCGTGTAGATGCATTCTTGATGAGAAGTCGTTGTGTATCAGACGAATCGTCGGGAAATGAAAACGGCAGCTGTAAGCGAATTTCTGAAAGGGGAAACTGGTTGCATTATTGATAGGAGAAAGGATGAAGTCTGATTTTAAAATAAATGGATATGTATTGTCCTTCTCTTCTCAATATGCCGGTGATCCTATAACTCCAGGGACGGGACAAATGAGTTTGGTTTGCAGTGCATACGGAATCAAACGATCTGTCGAAATTCAGATCTTAGTCAACTCGGCCCGTTAAGAGCGATGCGCTGTCGAGGCTCGGCTGCCTTCGTCTGCTGGGGTTACTACTATTTCAAAATGGTCCTATGTTTTCACATTCGGGTAATATCTAAACACATACACATACATATAATCACATACATACGTAACTACATATACGCACACATATTGGACATCCGAAACACACACCCTTACACACTTTATATATACTAACGCAAATGTTTGTATTAATTAGAATATCTATCAATAGAAACACACACACACACACATACACGCACACACTTACGCACATATATAGACAGGCACACACTCATACGCCTGTAGTTACTTCTTATAGTGGAAACTTAACTTAAATAAGAATAAAAAGCCACCAACTTTTAGAGGACTCCAAATCCCGTGGCCCTGTGCACTACATTTCCTATATATTCTAACATAATTTGTTAAATGTTCACCAGTGTAGCTCCATTGATGCGGCATGTAAGCGCGACACAATCATAGATAGATAACCAGGCAGGCAACCAGATCCACTTCAAAACTGAAGAAATCTATGTTTCCAAAAGTGAAAGTGCAAGTAGAAGTTGTATCATGCTTTGACTGTCAATGATTAAATCAATAATAACTGACTGAAATGCATGCATCTAACTACAATTGAATACATCTCTGTTGGTTGTATGCACCGTGATTAGTCGACAACTGACCATTATACGAAGTTGGCATTCGCCTGATATATTAGTCAGCACACAAGGCAGTGCAGTGTCCAGTTTGAAGTTTTGGGGATTAGCGGTTCTCGGGAAATACATGCATCGTGACTACTCGATAATTGGCCATCGTACGAACTTGACATTCACCAGATATATTAGTCAACACACAGGGCAGTGTATCCCTAAGTTATAAGGTGTTTGGATCAGTGGTTCTTGAAAGATCTAATAATATAAATAAAACATTAAAGATATAGTTTCTATGAATTATCTCCCTTTGCTTACGCTCTTTAGAATTATCTAAATTTAGATATACAATATCTAAATTGGTAACACTGAAGAGAAGTTACCGAAATACTTTGAAGTCGTAGTGTTGTAAAACGGGCAGAAAATTAATTTACAAATTATGGCAGGCTGCTCCACACACCATAACTTCCGACCCCTTCCACACATGCACTTTTTAACGGCCACTGACCTAGTCTATTTTAATTTCCTCACACCTAATGAGCATTATTAAAGATAATATATGGAGAAAGTGAAAGTGAAAGTGAAATTCCTTTTAACATGATTGGTCGTAATTAGACGAATAATAAAAGACAAATTTGCATAGTTCCACTTTAATATCTCACCGTAATCATCATGTTATTAATTTTAGGCTTAAATACTAACCGGGCCTGGAGACATATTAAAACGGTTCTGGTTAGTCTCTCAATAGAAAGCTGTCACGTGATCAATGTATTTTGGCAGAATGCCGTGTTGGGGGCGATCAATCAAAACATTTTTTTAAAAAGCGGTGATCAATGAATAAGTTACTTCTCTCACCTTCTGTTGATCGTGATCATTAAAAAAGTTCGAATTTCAAAAAACAAGCGTGAACGTTGTGGGACACAAACTAAGTGATCAATTTAACATAAACTTACATTGCAAATTAAAACCCCACACTAAAGTTTTTCTAGACATAATAAGGAGTAAATGTTTAAATGTTCATCCCGTCTGGCTCCATTGGTGCGGTCTGTACGCGTGATACATACATGCATAGCCAGCCAACCAGACCAACTTAAAAACTTAAGAAACCTATGTTGACAGTGTTGGTTGATGGTTTCTAATATAAAAATCTAAAAGACTAAAGACAAAAAGACAAACCAATGAAAAGGTTAACAGCCCAGATATGACAACACAGTCAACCATCCAGACTTCAAAACTAAAGAAACCTATGTTGACAGTTTTGGTGACAGTTTTGGTGACAGTTTTGGTTGTTGGTTTCTAATAACTGGGCCTGAAATAATATTGAAACACGGTCGTTTATGAACCAGAAAAAGGAACCACAAAAAAGTTAGATAATAGCTATTATTACAATAATATGCAATTATTAATGCTATTTACTTTATTTATTAACAGGAAGCTGCAAGCCATGGTTTAAAATGGCATAATAATGCCTGATAAATTGGGGATCTCGTTAAAATACAGCTATTATTATTCATTATGTTCAGTGTTTTATTTAATCCATTAAATCTTTTTTCGGGGTACGGGTGGCTTAACGGTTAGCAGCACGGAAAATGGAATCGGCGAACCGAATTCAACCCCTGGTGAGACAGTTTGTATTCACTCGTGCTAATGCCCTTGAGAAAGGCATGAATCCATTGCTCTACCCCCCCCCGCTATGAGTAAAAATCTGGGTAGACTCAGTGTATCATAGTCACGGTGTTAACATGCATGTATATAAATACAGATGCAGGCGTGCATGAAAAGGATGAGAGGATCAAAGTCTCGTTTATAAAGTATATGTAGTTGTTTTTATTCTGTTGGTGGCGGCTTTGTGTTCTCGCCGTAAAAACATTTATCAAAGTACATTAAACATCATAGTAGTTTACGACTGGTCACATATAGATTTCGTCCCCAGAGAGAAAGAAGGGCGTTTAACTGACAGAATGTGTACGGAGAGAGAAAGGCTAAGGAAACCTAAGTCTATTTAGCTACGTCTTCCTGACCAGTTCCGACCGCTAATTCTTTGTCTTATGTTTCAAGATGATATCTACAGTTATATGTGTCACTTACATTATCTCTCTTGTCCCTCTTCGTCTTTCTTCATTCTTTCTTTATAGCTTTCTTTCTTTCTCACTTCCGTTAATTTTACTTATCTTTCCAATAACATCTGGCTTTGATTAGCCATCATCTTAATGTGTTTTCAAACTGTCATTCACAGACCATAATCTGCTAACTCGCGTCCCCAACCCGACATGGCGCCCCCTCGCGAACTCCATTGGAAGATAACCAGACTATCTAATGACCGGAAATGGCGTCAAACATCGGTTGACCTATGACACGGGCTAGCTCCATAGAGCCTGGGAAACAAAACGTCTTATTTTACTTTTCTGACCGTGAGTTTTCATTTTCTTATTAAAGCTAAAATGAATTATCGACGAATAAAAGTTAATTACTAATTTACTTTCTTTACTAGAGAAACTAAATGAATCTAATTAATTAATTACCCGTACGTAATATTCTCAGCTCTTCAGCCTTGGTTGGCAACCAGTCTAGAAGACGGACTACTCTGAATTCGAAACCTTCATCAAGATTCGTGAGAGGGTGGCAACGGATAGAGTAAGGAACGTGTTTCTGGAAATGTTCGGTTAACACAGCTCTGGTGAAGCTTCGACGGTCCTAGTAAGCCGGAAGGGGCTTATAATCAATTGCTCAAGCAAAATCAAGGCGAATGTAAGAAGAAAGAAAGAAAGAAAGAAAGAAAGAAGAAAAAAATGAAGAAAAGTGAGCGTTAAAAAACGGATGAGAAAAGAAAAATGTTTAATAAAAACGAATGTTAGGAAGGAATCGAAAAACTAGAGGAAGTTTAAGGAAAAAAAAAGAATGAAAAATTGTACAAAAAGAACGGTCGAGAATGAAGCGAACGAAAATAAAGAGGGATGAAAGAGAAGGGTGAAAGAGAAGAGAGACATGCTGTGAAGGGGAAACAGTGTGTTTTGATAGGAAAATAGTGAAAAAACAGTATAGGAAAAATGTTTAAAGAAAATGAATGTTGTGAAGAAATGGAGGAAGTTTAGGGAAAAGAAAGAAAGAATGAAAACATGTACAAAAAGAAGGATGGAATAAGAGAATGAAATGAACGAAAGAAAGAGGAATGAAAGAGAAGGGTGCCGGAGAAGAAATAAATGTTGTGAAAGGGAAAGAATGTCAATCCTTATTATTATTATTATTAATATTGGATGAAGTACTTCATTCAATATTACTAATAATAAAGATTTATTAAGATTACTAGTTCTCATACGTGAGAACAATAAACAATATGGCGCTGAGAGTCGGATGCAAGGAGTGAGTTTAAAAAGTGCAAATCAGCTTCTGCTAATCCATGAAGTCTTCGTGGCCGATTGGTAAAAGCAGCTAGGCGTAAACTAGATTTCCTCTGGCAGTTCCTCTGTGAGTTCGATTCTCGTCGAAGGCTTATTCTTTATTATCCGACCGCGCTGTCATTTTGTTATGTCTAGAAACAGTGGCCTGAATTGAAAGTTGTATATAAAAACAACTGAAATTAAGATGAAGGTAAAAACTAGTCAAGTTTGATTAACATAATATGTTACAATTACTTCATCCAATAATAATAATACAGATTAATTTATTAAGATTACTATTTCACATATGTGAAAACAATAACAAATATGGCGCTGGGAGTCGGATGTTAGGAGTAAGTTTAAAAAGTGTAAATCAACTTCTGCTAATCCATGAAGTCTTCGTGCTTGGTAAAATTAGCTAGGCGTAAACTAGACAAATAGGGTGTGAGTTCGATTCTCACCAAAGGCCTATTCTTTATTATCCGACCGTTGCCGTAGAAACAGCGGCCCGAATTGAAATATATAAAAACAACTGTAATTAAGATGAAGGTAAAAAGTTTGATTAAAATAATGAGAACGAATGTGTTTTGATGGGTATAAATGGAGTTGAGAACAAAAGAATTGAATGTTAAGAGGAAAGGAAGAAGAGAAAACGAAAAAGGAAGGAGTTAAAAGAAAGAATGCAACAGAAGAAGGAAAATGAAGAATGTTAGGAAGAAACGGTGAAATCATAGGAAGTTTTGGGAAAAGAAATAAAGAATTACAGAATTAGAGAAAGAAGAGTAGAAGAAGTCAATCGAAGGAAAATTAGGGGGAATGAAAGGGAAGGATATAGGAGAAAGGGGAAACAAGTGTTTTGATAGGTAGTAATGAAGGAGAAAAAAGAATAAGCATGTAAGAAGAAACACTAAAGAAAGGAACACAGTTAAAACAGGTCTGGTTACATTGAAAATTGAACCCCCCCACACACACATTATAGACCTATTTAAGGGGGCATAATAAGGTGTAAACTTTGAAATTGTCATCCCTCTAGCTCCATTGGTGTGGTCTGTACGCCTGATACATACATACATAGCTAGTCAAACCAACTTAAAAGCATACATACATACATACATACATACATACATACATACATACCGGCCCACCAAACAGAGGCTACTCACAAGACCCTAGTTTTAAAAAAATAACCATTCACCAAAGTCGCAAGACTCTAATTAAAAAAATATATAACCTTTCACTAAAGTCGCAAGATTCTATTTTTTGGAATTTTAAACTGATTTCAGCATTAAATGACCCATCAAGGGTTGATGTGCCGCTAAACAAATCAATCAATCAATACATACATACATAAATACACACGAAGATAGAGAGCACGCCAACCAGCCAGCCAGATCAACTTAAAAATTGAGTTTGGTGCGGCGTGTACGCGTGATACATACGTACACACGAAGATAGCCAGCCAGACCAACTTAAAAACTGAATAATCCTATATTGACAGTTTTGGTGACAGTTCTGGTTGACGATTTCTAAAACGGAATCATCATCATTATGGTTATCATTATATTCGTCTTCATCATCATCATCATCAGCAGCAGCAGCAGCAGCCTTTCAAGGTCCGTTGTTGGACATAAACCTTCCCAATTAGAAAAAAAAATCGCACCTATAAAGAACGAAATCGAATAAGGAAAATGTTTAAACAAAGGGAATGCTGTGAACAACTGGAGAAAGAAAACGTAGCGCAAATGGTCAGACGATGAAAGAAAAACAAACGAACAGAGAAGAGCAACTAAAAAGAAAATGATTTGAATCAAGGGAGTTCGTCCAATCCAAAACATGTCATTTGGATCCAACAATAGAATTTTAACGTTGTTTGGATTCATTCCTTTCTCTTTTGTCTTGGAACCTGGCTTTTTGTTTCTGGCTAGGAAACCCTACCGAAAACAAGAACAATACAAGCTTAATAAGCACATTTATCAGATTGTGGATGTTTGGTTTTTGTTAAGGAGAAACGGCATGACTGCATTTTGTAGGAAACGTCTTCGGGCCTGATGTTGTTCTTTGAGATGTTAAGGGCTTCAAGGGCGGGCCTTTTCTCGGGTTTCGGAACTGATTTGGTAAGGGGAGATGCTTTTTAGTACCGATTTGAAGAAAGGAATGTTATAAATGAAACAAAACAAATAATGGAAGTGTTGAAAAAAAAACCAAAAGGAATGTTGAAGAATGGGGAGAGAGAAAGTGAGAAAGAGAAAGGAGGAAAAGAAGAAAGAATGGAAGAAAGAAGGGAGGAACAAAACAAAGACATCGCGAAGAGGTAATGGATGGAATAAGAAAGAAACAATGAAAGTAAGAAATAAAGAAAAACGGGAGGAAGTAAAGAAAAAGAAAGACAGAGAAAAATAGAAGGAATAGAAAACAAAATCCGAGCGGAAAAAAAGAAAATAGAAAAAAAAGGAAGACAGAAAGAAAGAAAAATAAGAAAACCGAATGAAAAAAAGAAAGAGATAAAGAAATAAAAAATAATAGATAGATAAAAGGAAATAAAGAAAGAATAAATATAGGAAGAACAGAAAACGAAAATTGGGACAAAGAAAGACGGAAAGAAAAAACAAAGAAAGAGAAAAAAGGGAAATAAAATAAAGAAGGAAACTAATAAATAAAGAATAGACAGAAACAAGAAAAGAGTGAAAGAAAGAAAGAACAATAAGGAAAGAGAGAAAGAAAGAAAGAAAGAAAGAAAGAAAGAAAAAAAGAAAGAAGGAAAAGGCGAAACAAAGCCATCATGAAGATGTAATGGATGAAAAGGAAAGAAAGAAAGAGAGAATGAAATAAAGAAAGACAGAAGTAGAAGGGAATAGAGAAAAAGATGGAAGGAACTGGAAACGAAATTCGGAAGAAACAAAGAAACAAAGAAATACAGAAAAGCAAAAGAAAAAGAGAATCAAATGAGAATAGACAGAAAGAAAAAAGAGGGATACACAAATCAACAGAGAATAGAAAGAAAGACAGAGAAAAAAGAAAGAAAACGTAGAAAGACAGAAGAAAAGAATGAAAACCTGAGAAAAAGAAAAAATATTCCGAAGAAGTATGGAAGAATAGGAATGGGAGGGGTTATGATAGAAAGAAATTAAGGACAAGCGAAGAAAGAAGGAAAATGAAGAAGAACTAGCATTCCAATAGAAATTATGAATTACCGCCACCCATATATGCTGTGATGAGGGTGATCAGTTAAAAAGTTGGAAAAGGGGATGGTCAATGAATAAGTTACTACTCTCGCCTTTTGTTGGGCTGTGATCACTAAAAAAGATTTGAATTTTCAAAAAACAACGGGCACAAACTAGTGGCCAAACTCACATGGTATATTGACCCCCCCCCCTCTAAAAACCTATTATGTGGATACTTTTAAAAAAACAACAACAAACGTTTTCCCCACTCATTGAGGGGAGTGTGTGTGTGCAATATTTCAAGTTTCTACTATGAACGGTTAGGGCTGGGCAAAGTCTGGATACATATATAGATACATATAACTGTCAGAACACATGAATAACCTAAACCCTGCAATAAACCAGTGTTGTGGGTAGTGGTGATTAATGAATGAATGAATGAATGAAAGAAAATGATGTAAAAATAAAGAATAGAAGGAGGGAAAGTGCTTTAGTACAAGGAAATCAAGAAAAGGACTGTTAACAGAAGAAAGAAGGAAACTTAAAAATAAGGTAACGGGGATAAAATTAGGAAAGGTTTTAACCAAAAGGAACGAAAGAAGGAAAAAAGGAATATTAGAGAAAGGGAGGAAAGACAGAAAGACATGAGGGAAGAACATGACGTGAAATGAAGGAGAAAAACACTGAAAGAGAGAATGAAAGGGTTCCGACAGAAGGAAATTAAGTGAAAAAGAAAAAGAACGTAGGAAGAAAAATGAAGGACGAAAAACATGAAGAAAGAGTATCAGAAAAGTATTTGATGTTGTTATGAAAGAGATGAAAAAACGAATGTTGAAAAATAAACAGACAGATCTGGTTAGTCACCCAATAGAAACTGTTACGTGACCAACATCTTTTGGCGGCATGCTGTGTTGGGGGGGGGGGTATCAATTAAAAAAAGAGAAATGGTTGATCAATGAATAAATTACTTCACTCGCCTTTTGTTGGGTGGTGGTCATTAAAAAGTCCGGATTTTCAAAAAACAAACGTGGACGCTACCTGACACAAACTAATGGATCGGTCTAGCATACACTTACATTGTAAATTGAAGCTTCACTAAATACATATTTTAGTGGAGTCGGTTATTTTCTTTTAAGTTAACACTGTATGTATTTAAACCGATTTACTCACTTTCACATATTTCATTTCTTGAATCTTTGCGGGATCGATTGTAGTCTGCTTACCTGCTGCATCTATCATTTGTCTTCTCCACTCCCCCACACGTACTTATATCGAGAGTGAATGTTTTGCCGTGCATAAAGAACCATTTAGTACACTTCATTATTGTTGTTCTTTGAGCACATATCATTTGATACTTTCATAATTAAATGTGTACAATACAAACAGCAGAACTATTTGTGACAAGATAGAACCCTCTGTCTTAGGTAAACCTTTACAAGTATTGGTATAGTACATAAGATCCTTTTTTAAAAGCAATTTTAACTCTTGGGTTTAAGCTATTGTGGACATATTTGGGGATTAGGGAAAAGAAAGGAGAGAAAATAAATAAAGGCAGGAATTTTGTTTGGGTGACACATCTCCATAAATGGGCATAGGATAGTGGGACTGTTATTTGGGTGAGTGTGCTAAATGTTGACCTGAAGGTATTACCAGGTATGGGAAATTCCTCGGGGTAATTTGATACTTTTTTTACTATGGAGGTTGTGATTGGCTGGAAAACCGTAGTAACCATGTCAGAGAGGGGTTGGGTGTGTCTTTGTACAACCAAATTTCATTATACTTTCATACTCTGGTATTTTTTGTCAGTTCCTGCTACGTTACCAATGACTCCGTGTGATTCTGGCCCAGGTGTAAAATACGAAATCTTAAACTTTGAACAATGCTAACAACTCATGTTGTTAATTGGATAAGAATCATTGTCGTTGTTTTACTTCGGTCTCAGCACCATTATTTTCTGTACTTGTTTATTTCTTTGAAAGATCTCTCATGTTTACGCCTAATAACCCTACGGGGAGATCTGATAAAGTAATTCCTCGGCTCAAATCTTAGGGAAGAATTGAAGGTTGTTACAAACCTTTTAAAACAGCATACGATTCCATAACGAACGAAAAGAAATCTCTTTATCAAATAAAGTAATCTCCAGACATTAAAATCCGACCAATTATCACACAATTTCTAATGATTACTAATACAATTCACTTTACTTTCTGTCACCTACTTATAGGTTTTCAGTATTAGAAAGTCTAGACTGATCTTACACCTGCTCAGAATTGGCAAAAGTGTAAAAAATCAGTTCGCCCAGAATAAAGTGAACATCACTCGTTTTAATGGCACTATTTAATGACAAATGCGTTCTTATTTTTATGTTCTCTCAAGACTATTGTCGGAGATTAGCAACTGTGGGATAATACCGGTAGTTCTTCGCGTCGATGTGAGGGAGAGAGAGGTCTCGTCTTTGGGTTGTACCTTTACGGGAACGAAAATTCCGCGAAGGAAAATAAACTCGGAGAAAAGGTTCGCCCACGTTGCGGGAAAAAAAGACGACAAAATTCAGTATTTTCAATTGAAAATCTGGGTTCGCTTTATTCCCGTCGATAGCTTCGATTCCGGACCGGTTCGCGGTTCACTTTGAAGCATCGAATTCTGTTTCCGTTAACATTCTAAACGAGTGGTCAATTTGCTGAATGACTACCAGTGATAGTAGTAATTAAAAAAAATCAAGGCTTCTTCCTCCTCTCTCCTCCCTCACTCCTAACAGGCAGGGGAACCAATCCCTCTCTCGTCCGACGCGTCGCTCCTGGGATTCGGATGCTGACTGATTCTAAACTGCCAGCGATTTGAAAACCCCGGCCATCCTTAAACCACCCTGGTTGGTTGAACGCATTTTCTTTCTTCTGACTTCGTCGGCCACTTTCCAGCCCCGGTAATATGATACGGTCTTTTGGTCATGTACGCCACAAATCGCGCGAACACACGAATATACAAAACCAGAGTGCATTTCATTACATAACAGCACATGAAGATTACATTACTTGAAGAATTAAAATTAATAAACCCTTAAATGTATAGGTTGTTATACACCTTTTAAAACAGCATACGATTATGAAACGAACGGAATAAATCTTTATCAAATAAATTAATCTGCAGAGATTATTATCCGACCAATTATCGTTCAATTTCTTATGATTTATAATGCAATGCATTTTATTTTCTGTCACCAACTTATAAATCTTCAGTATTAGCATGTCTAGATTAACGTTTGTCAACATCTTACAGCTGTTCATAACTGGCAAAACTCATTTCGCTCAGAATGCAAAACACTCTCGTTGTAACGGCACTATTTAATGACACTCGCATTCTAACGATATTGAATTCTGTTTTTCTGTTCAAAATTCTAACGATTTTCTTTACTGAAGGACTGACGGTTATACTAGCGGTTCAAATCAGATTTCTTTCTCCTTCTACCTCAGCCCGTCAGGGGGGGGTACCCGTCGCTGCTGTGTGTCGGATCCTGACTGACTCTAAAACTGCCGTTTTTGAAAAATCACGGCCGGCCTTAAACCACTCTGGTTGGTTGAACGCATTTTCTTTTGTTCTGACTTTGACCGTTTGACCTATTTTCTGGCTCCGGGAATATGATACGGGGCTTTGGTCACGTACTCCCCAAAACGTGCGAACACACGAACACGCACAGCCAGAGTGTATTTCATTACACACGTTCTAACGGTAATTTCGTTTTAATGTTTTCGCAAGTCTATTGTCGAAGATTAGTTTACAGCAACAGCAGATGAAGATTTCAGTGTATTATATAAAAGAACTAAAATTACTAAACTTAAATTAATACATTTAAAGCTAATCCATTCAGCGTTCATTTTCTAATATTCATATTAATTTCAGTTGCCCACTTATAAATCTTCACTATTAATTCTGGACTAACGCTTGTCAACGTGTTATAGTCCGGGGCCAGCAGGGCCTACCCACCCAGGATCCTATGAATAGGGTACCAATGTAAATATGTAATGAGCTGTTTAAGATTTTGCTTAGACCATGTAAATATGATAAATAGCAGTTTCAGGATGTCCTCTTTTAGTCTTTTAAATAATACAATGAAACCTTCATCAGCTGTCTCTGTGAATTAATCTCCGACAATAGTCTTGCGATCATAGAACGCGTGTGTCATTTAATAGTGCCGTTAAAACGAGTGATGCGTGTGTCATTTAATAGTGCCGTTAAAACGAGTGATGCTGCAATAAATTACTGTATTCTAAGCGAACTGATTCTTTACACTATTGCCAATTTTGAACAGTTGTAAAACGTTGACAAGTTAGTCCATAATTATTAATACTGAAGATTTATAAGTGGGTAACTGAAAATAATATGAATTACATCATAAATATTAGAAAATGAACGATACATGATAACCTTTAAATTTATTAATTTAAGAGTTTATTAATTTTAGATTTTTAAATAATACACTGAAATCTTCCTCTGCTGTTTCTGTAAACTAATCTCCGACAATAGTCTTGCGAGAACATAAAAAGAAGTGCTGTTAAAGCGCGTGTGTCATTTAATAGTGCCGTTAAAAAGAGTTACCACGAGAGTTACTGTATTCTGAGCTAACTGATTTTGGCAATTTTGTTAATTTTGAACAGGTGTAATAATCAGGGGTACAGCAGGACCTACCCGCACCCAGGATCCTATAGATAGGGTACCAAAATGTTCCTTAGGATGTCCTCTTTCAGAAAAAAGATGTTCCCAAGAAAAGAGTTGGGATGAACTACCTCATTTGCATAAAACATAATGGCCGCCAGCACACACACACAAACACACACACAACAGAATTTCCTATCCAATTGACATATCTGTGTACTTTAAAAGGCTAAATGGAAAGAAATGCAATCTGCGTTCGTGTGTTCGCGGGCATACGTGACCAAAAGCCCATATCAGATTACCAGCGTGTACGTGACCAACATCCCATATCGTATTACCGGAGGCCTTTTAAGGGGCCCTGATATTCAAATCAGGGGCAGTTTAGATCCGAATCCGACAAGTGACGGTCGGAGGAGAGAGGACTTGGCTCCCCTGTCCGTTAGGGATGAGGGGGGAGATAGCAGGCTAGAAACAGTCTTAGAACCCGGCAGACAGGCGACAGGTCGGGGGCGATGTAGTTCCCTCTTTCACTCGGACGGGTGAAAGAAGGAGAAAAAAGGAGGAAAAACCCTTGATTTTTGGATTACTACCATGATTACATAGTAATTCAGGAAACTAGATGAAACAGAATTTGGTGCCTCAAAGTTACCCGCGAACCGGCCCAGAAAATAACTTATATCGACAAAAAGAAAACTACAGATTTCCAATTGAAAATACGGAATTGTGTCGTCTTTTCTCTCCACCCAGGTGGGAGAGCCTTTTCTCCGAAATTGATTTCCCTCCACATAAATTTCAGTTCCCGTCAATCCGCAGACCCGAAACGAGAAATCATCATCTTCTCTCTCTCTCTCTCTCTCTCTCTCTCTCTCTCTCTGATCTCTCACGGCGACCAGAAGAAACACTTTGTTTTTAAATATTTATGATGTAATTCATATTATTTTCTGTTACCCACTTATAAACCTTCAGTATTAATAAATCTAGACTAACGCTTGTCAACGTTTTATTACCCCCCCCAGGATCCTATGAATAGGGTACAAAAATGTTCCTTAGGAACCCCTCTTTCAGGAAAAGGAAGTTCCCAAGAAAAACGTTGGTATAAACTACCCCATTTGCATAAAACACAATGGCCATCAGCACACACAAAAAAAACAGAATTTCATATCTCGTCTCCTAAGTGACATATCCCTGTACTTTAAAAGGCTAAATCATAGTTTTTAGAGATGAGGAATTCAAAATTACGCTTTATTTTAATTAATTAATTTATAGATATTTCAGCATTTTACAAGGAAATTTCAAATTTGTTTTATTTACTCGCAAAACTATTATCCGAGATGAATTTACAGAGACAGGAGAAGGTTTCAATGTATTATTTAAAAGACTAACAATTAATAAACCCTTAAATTAATAAATGTAAATGTTGCTACAAGCCTTTTAAAACAGAATAGGATTCTGAGCCGAACGAAATAAATCTCCTTATCAAATGAATTAATCTCCAGACATCATAATCCGACCAATCATTGTCCAATTTCAAATGATTTATAATGCAATTCACTTTCCTTTTCTGTCAGCCACTTATAAATCTTCAGAATTAGCAAGTCTAGACTAACAATTGTCAACGTCTCACACCTGCTCAAATTTGGTAAAGTTAATTCTTAATTAGTTGGCTCAAAACACTCTGCTATACAAAAGCAGGCTTTTTGTCAAACACTAGTCGGTGGTTGGAGTTGACTTTGGTTTTTCACCGTAAAACAAACAACAAGAACAAGAATAAGTATCACCTAATTTAGGGGAGTAAACCGATAAAGAAAGTCTGCTAACAAGATCTTACCAGGCACATATTTTAAGGAACGGTGCAGATCCAAAGTATCGATTCTGTACACACGCTCAGGAGACTATTGATAACCTAGTATCTGGCTGCTCTACCCTATCCCCAAACGAATTTAAGAATAGGCATGATAGGTTTGGCAATACCTTCACTGGAAGATATGCCAACACTATAATCTACCCCACGCAGAAGAATGGTATGAGCACAAACCACCACCTCTGCTAGAAGGTGAAGGTGTTACATTGCTATGGGACTTCACCATACACACCGACCGCACTATACAAGCCAATACACCAGATATAGTAATAAAATACTTCAAAGACCATAAATGCTACCTTATAGACATGACCATTTCGTCTGATAAAAACATTTCAGCAAAGGAATTTGAAAACCCCTCAAAATATAAAGATCTGTAAATCGAAACGACAAGAATGTGGCACCACTATATCAGTAGTAGTAGGAATGATTAAGAAAAAGACTGATGCACACTTTAAAAGATCCCAGGAAATTCATATTTGGCTGAGATACAAAAGATCGTGCTAATGGACACTGCTGACATACTCAGAAAAACTCTCTCAACCGAATAGCCTCCTTCCTAAACCTTATACCCAACTTATGTGAACTTATGTGAAACTCTTTCTGTCTTTCTTTGCATGAACTCTGTGTTTGTTTAAATGTTGTTGTTTTTCTCTCTTCCCCGTTCTCTTTTATAGTGTTTCAAATATATGTGCGTGTCTGTGCCCAGTGGGTAGAAGGCAAACGAATGATATTAAGAACAAACAAAAAATGCTCAATAACTTCCTAAGAAAACCTTCATTTACCATAGGTCTCAGATGAAAGACAGATACTACAAGATGAAAAACTTGGTATATGATTGAATGAAACCGCAAATCAATGAAATAATTGTTTATGATTCAAAGCTCTCTAACCTTATTGAAAAGAAAACTATTCACTAATAACTAAAAAAAAAACTCTTCGGTGCTAGAATCCTTAATAATTCTCTTTGAATTTATTTGTGGAAATCCAACTCTATTTAGACTGGAAACATCGGTTGACGTTTACATTTTCAACCCTAGTATGTTCATTTTCAGTTATGAGAATGAACTACAGGTAACGTAAGTATCAACATGTTTACTGCCTTGCGCTTAAGGTCCCAACCCAGGCTCCTCAATTCATAGTTTTGATCTAGACCAGGAGTCGGGAAACTACGGTCAGTGGGCCACATCCGGCCTGCAGCCTCTTTAATCTGGCCGTACAACTTTATTGAATATGTGATGTTGCATACAAAAACTATTCGTTTTCTTTATCCATCTCTTTGGTTAGCAAAGTAAAGTTCAGTGTCAAGAGAGTAACAGTCTCATTTGTGACCTAAATTGAATCAATATTGTATAGCTAAAAATGTTTTAACACTACGCAAAGCTGTTCCTATAGCCTTTTATCATCCTTTTTTTCCATTTCTTATTCATGGTGGCTCGCAACACATAAACACATTTCTAAATTGGCCGGCCTGCAAAACATTTTGTCGCACCCTGGCCTAGACAACGGCAGTTTGCGGTTTGTGTAAGAATACTGAACAGGCGTAGGAGAAGAACAATAAGAAAAAGAAGAATTCAAAGGATAGAAGGAGAAGAAGAGGTTATTTGATTGATTTATTGTTCTGTTTAACGGCACATCGACCCTTGGTGGGGCATTTAGTGCCGAATTCAGGAGGGAGGACCCCATGTCCCCGTGACTAGAGACTTGGGGGGGAATCCCAAATCCATGTCACTGAGACAAATGCCACGAGGACCGGGATAGAGGGGTCGAGATCCCAAAAACGAATCCTGAGCATGCTAATGGTGATCGCCTCCCAACCAG
>VCCN01002627.1:4128658-4139853 GCA_006491835.1 Architeuthis dux
TCAAGGACAGTTAAAAGGCAGGGTTTCGAATGCTGTTTATCAAGGCAGATGGTCATGCTCTTCCCACTGTAAGATTGGTGAAGTACAATCGCCCTACACCGATATCTCTCCTTCAGCCTAGTTGTTTGAATCCCCAATGTGGATTTAGATCCCATACAATAACGACCGAAAGTAGAGAAACAAGTCTGGCTATTCACTCAATAGAAACTGTCACGTGACCAACGTATTTTGACAGCATGCCTTGTTAGGGGCGATCAATTAACAAAATGGAAAATACGGTGATAAATGAATAAGTTATTTCTGTCGCCTTTTGCTGGGAAATGATCACTAAAAAGTCTGAATTCTATATAGACACGCGTGAACACAGCCGGTCGCACACTAAATGACCAGTTTAGCATAAAATTATGTTGTAACTGAAATTGCACTGAAAACGGGGAATTTAAAAAAAAAAACAGTATTTCAAGACATGATAAGGAGTAAATGTTTAAATTTGGTGCGGCCTGTACGCGCAACACATGCAGAGCCAGCCAGGCAGAATCACTTAAAAACTGAAGAAACCTATGTCTATAGTTTTAGTTGACGGTTTTTATTATATGATGGTGTACAATCTTCCTACACAGAATTCGCTTCTTCAGCCTGTTTCTTTGAATCCCCAATGAGGAGCAGCGAAATATATGCAACTGGGTCACTGTGTTTATCAGATCAATGTCTTGGCTACAAGAATATGACATTCACCTGTTTTTTACCTGGCGAAGCAGCGTGGAATAATAATAGAAAGGTCAAGCTGATTAGATCCATATTCAAGACGGTAAACATTTACTATTACTATGAATATATGTGTTTGGCACCCATTGAGCCAAGATGTTCGCTTAAAATTGAAAATGCCGAACCAGTTTCTGTGTACCATGATACCTGCATATTCTGCACTTTCTTTGTATTCGGTGGGCATCTCAAATCAATAGCGCATGTTGTGTAACGGTGGTTGTTCATTGGGGAGAACAATCAGCATGCAATGTTGGTGGGTGCAGTACTTGCATAGAGAAAGAAATGACAAACGTCGATTGAAAGAAGAAATCTTTTAGTCAGGTAAGAACATAGTAGCACTCAAAACACGGAGTCGACTTGTTTTTGCGTTAAGAGGAAGAGAGAGAACTGCTGCTGGCCCCAGTATAGCTGTCAATCACGAACGAGAGAGTGGCTAATGAAATCACCATAACTGCCCGTCACGGATGCCTGACTTCACCGTCTTTCTCTGACTGACTGCTTCTCTATTAAAACCCGTTGGTTGACTTAGCCATGCCTTCTTTTGACACTTACATACCCTTTTCCAAATGTCCGGTGATTAACTACCTGGAGATCCTATCCCGACTTCACGTCGTTTCAAACCCGGCGGGCGGTCGTAACTAAGAGTCTTATCTCTGGCGCTATGCCGATAAAATCCAATATTCAGTCCTCTCTATCGTCTCCGAAAAATGTGTTTTTAACTACGTTCATCGGAGGAAACTCGCCAAACATTCACCTATGATCCCCAGCGGTCTGGGAAGGAAATATTCCTTTTCCGACCGTGAGAAGATTTTCGGTCTGTGGTTTTACTTAATTAAATTGCCACTGCGACTTTCTAACTTAATCAAAATATTACAATTTTGGGATTTAATTTATACTTAATTACGGCTCTCACTGACCATTACGTAACATCTGGACAGTTTCTTCATTCGCTGAGGTTGACACTATCCCTTATGGCCCTTATTTGACGTCCCCCAAAACCTCCTTCAAACGCTTGATCCATATAAAACCTGTTATCCCCGTAAACCTGTTGCAATGTTTCAATGATTTTGGAAGATTTCCACTCGAGTTTTGCTAGAAATCTGTTGCCAGTACTGACTTGAAAATCGTTTTTTCCATGGCACAAAAAGTATCATTTCTTTAACCTACCCTAACGAGACAAAGACATGTGAATACTAATGAGAGAATATATCTGTAGTCATCCAATGATCTCAGAGATATTTGAACCCGTTTTGTTTAGAATAAGGTCGTCCATATATAAACTGGAACACTAGTAGCAATACATTTTGACTTACTCTTGTTAGAACAGTCGTCACTTACAAACTGTGTGCGACGTCGACTCTATCACTACACCTTCTCCTGGCTCTCTTAGCATGAAAGCTGTTACAAATTGATTTTGTATGTTTAACTGTTATTGTTTTCTGAAGAGGTCTTATATTCTTGCAGAATTCTACCTTACGAGGTGACATTCTCAACGGTCGCAACTTGAAAAGCGTGGTATTATGAGATCGGTAATTGCGTTTTTCTTAACAAGGATGGTTTCCAGGCGATATGATTGAATCTGAAGTTCTTTTCAATTTTTGCCTTTCTTCGAAAAGATCGCGTGCCGAGGTACCGTCTTCGTCTGTGCGTCTCGGGAAGACGACTGAAGTAGTAATCACGCGCCAAAAGACTTCTGGGAATATTGGTACGCAGTTGGCAGCCGACATATTTGGTTGGACATTTAAACCGTCTACTTAAAATGAAAAGTGAAGGCTATTACACCAGAAATGACCGAAAGCAATCAGTTAGCGGTTTCAAATGAAGAATTCATCCTTTGACGAACTGAAGACTTGCTTTCGTAAAATCGCGGTTTTCTGAATAAGAAATGAAAAATATTCTACAGGGTGTTTCAAAAGACTGCAAACATATTCTATTTCTATTTCACATACTGTGAGCCAAAACAAGATAAACTAGTGACTATTAAGACCAGGCAGGGGTGGATGGTTCCATAGCCAGCTTAATAGTACTAGCTAGCTATATAGGGACGCAGACAGCTATAGACTGTAACCTCCAAAACCAATCAAACGTCTTTAGTTGACTGTTAGAAGTTTACTATTTCAAATGAAGATTCCCTCTTTTAAATGAATCGAAGACTTGCTTTCATAAACTCGCGATTTTCTAAATGAGAAAGGAAAAATATTCTACAGAGTGTTTCAAAAGACTGCAAACATATTCTATTTCTATTTCACATACTGTAAGCCGAAACAAGATGAACTAGTGATTGGTAAGACCAGGCAGTGATGGATGATTCTGTAGCCAGCTTAATGGTTCTGGCTAGCTATATAGGCACGCAGACAGCTATAGACTGTAACCTCCAAAACCAATCAGACCTCTTTAGTTGACTGTTAGAAGTTTACTATTTCAAAGGAAGAATTTATCTTTTGACGATTTGAAAACTTGGTCGCAATTATCTGAATGAGATATGAGAAATATTGTACAGGATGTTTAAGAAAGGAAATCGTTTCTTTGACAACTTGTATTTAAACTATTTCAAATCTAAAATCTAGGTAAAATAAGACAACTTAACCGGCAAAGATGCATCGCATCATTAGAACTGATTTGACCGATCACCGCTAAAGAAGCTAACATTTGTTTTTCGTACTAAGCTGGTACGGCAATGACTGTTTGAGTTTTAGTACAAATCGATTATTTTATTTGTTTTTATTGAATCAAGTATTGTAAACCATTTTTATTAATTTTTGACTACTATTTACATTCATCCCAATCTTCAGTTTGTTTAATCACAATTTCAGTATTATTGTTATAGTGTTATTTTATTAATGTTTAACTACTATTTATCGTCATCTTAATTGTCAGTTAAAAAACTAGTATTATTCGTTAAACCATTTTACATATTGTTATTTTAAAAAACAACTACTAAAAATTACGATGAGGGTAGCTTCTTTAGAGGTGATCGGTAAAATCAGTCCTTATGATGCGATGCATTTTTGACGGTTAAGTCGTCCTACTACCAAAAACTCTTTTCAAAGACACAAATTACAAAAGAATTACAAAAAGATGCTATTACATTTTAACTTTACATTAGATGTTGAAAGTGGTTTCATTTAATTAGGAAGCAGGTTTGAACTCGTTTCATTATGTTATGATATCTAAAGGTTATCCTGGGGTCAGACACCTGTGCGGAAATGTTTAACACACATTCCTAACCCCGGTAATAAGATATGGCCTTTTTGTCACGTACACCAAACGCGCGAACACACGAACACAGAGTGCATTTCGCTACACAAGTGTATGTAGGTATTGTTTTTTTAATTACTTTAATATTTTTCATTATAGGAGTATATACCTACATAAACTAGTACTATGAATAAATGAGAACTATAAAATGCTTTTTTAAAAATTTATTTTTATTATTTATGCACAAATAAGATTTTGATTCTCTTTTTCGATACTGTATTTTACTTTGCTAACCACAAATAGATAAAGAAAACGAATAATTGTTGTATGCACCATCACACATTCAATAAAGTCGAACGGCCAGATGAAAGAGGCTGCAGACTGGAATTGGCCCGCGGGCGGTAGTTTGCCGACGCCTGGTCTAGACGAGTGGTCTCCAAACTTTTTAGTGCGAGAGCCACATCATATATTTTACACATTTTTGCTGGCTGATGAAAAATCAGTTTTATAAATAAATGAATGAAAAGAAAAACTGAGTGGTTTGGAAAAAACTAATGGAAATAAATATTTTCATTATTTATGGATATTTCAAGTTGCTGCGGACCGGATGTCGCCCGCAAGTCGCAGTTTGGAGACCCCTGGTCTAGAGACAATCGAAATCTTTTCTCGAATGTCAACTTCCACCACTCGCACCTCTAGGGTCTTCGGGAAGGTTCCAAGTGCAATATTGTTTACAGAGACGGGCATAAATATTTTAAATCGCCTCCCCGTGCTCCCAATGGAGGGGCCCTTCAAAGGTTTTATGAAGAGTAGTTCACCTAATGCATTGCTCTATTTATTGCAATTATTTTCTTTTTCATCAAATCTCACTAAATTAGTGGTGTACACCGTTTTCATTACTAAGGACTACATTTATCTAAATGAATTTTCATATTGACCCCAGGCTTTTGAAAGGTCTGCCTTCTCAACAAACTTACGGATCCCAGGCTTTTGAAAGCTCTGCCTACTCAACAAGCTCACGGACACCTAACTTTTGAAAGGTTTGCCTACTCAACAAGCTCACGGACCCTGGATTTTGAAAGATCTGCCTACTCAACAAGTTCACGGACCGCAGGTTTTTGAAAGGTTTGCCTACTCAACAAGCTCACCGACCCGAGGGTTATGAAAAATCTGCGTACGGTCCCCATATAATACTTTTGTTGACCATAAGGGGTCCGCAGCCCCCATGTTGGGAAACACTACCCTAAAATGTTGGTGGGAGCCAAGCCCCCGGGCCACCAAATCTCTAGCCGGGCTTAAACTTCATGTTCCACAGTTTTCTCAGTCCCTGCTTTGAGAGCAACATCCGCTATCTTCTTGTCTGAATTTATGTTATTGGTAATCATTATGTATGATATGGTAGGACCATTCTCTTTGTGTATGTGTTCATTTGTTCACAACGTTTCGACCGTATACCCTCCGGCCTTCGTCGGGTGTTCCTGGTTCAAAAATGCGGAATCACTGTTTAGAGCGATCGATTGGACTGGGCACGTCACATCCGTTTTTGTATATCCTGTATGTCCGGGTTGTGTGTTCTGTGTCAATTCTGAGTTTCTTCACTTTTATTCGAAGATCTGCTTGGTATTTTGATCCATTATCTTCTAATTTTTCTCCTTCTTCATCATCATTATCTGCTGCTGCTGCTGCTACTGTTTCTACTTCTTGTTGCTTCTTTTTCTTCTTCTCTTACTTCTCTGTCTTCTACTCCTTCTTCCTCTCCTCTTCCTCGTCTTTTTCTTATTCTTTTACTTTTTTCCTTCCTCTTTTTCTCGCCTGCATTCACCCTCTTTTGCTTTCCTTTTGTTTTCTCCTCTTAATTTTAAATCACCGCTACCCACACCATTGGTTTATTGCTTGGTTTAGTTAATCACCGCTACCCACAACACTGGTCTATTGCTGGGTTTACGTTAGTCATGTATTCTGACATGTATATGTATCTATGTATCCGGACTTCGCCCAGCTCTAACTGTTGATAATAGAAACTTGAAATTGTGCACACACACTCCCCTCAATGAGTAGGGAAAATGCTTTTTTTTATTTTTTCAAAATTCCCTCCCTAAGTAGGGTTTTAGAAAGGGGTTCAATATGCAATGTAAATTTATGCTAAATTAATCTTGTTCCCGCTTGTTTTTTGAAAATTCGGACCTTAATTAGTGATCGCAGCCCAACCAAAGACGAGAGAAGTAACTTATTCATTGATCACCCCTTTTACCAACTTTTTAATTGATCACCCCCAACACAGCATATATTGGTGGTGGTGATTCATAATTTCCATTGCAAAGGTAAACTTCTTTTTCTTCACTTTTCTCTTCTCTTTTCTCTTCTTTTCTCTCTCTCTCTCTCTCTCTCTCTCTCTCTCTCTCTCTCTCCTCCTACATATTATTCTCCTCCTTTCCTTTTTCCTTCCTCTTCTTTTCTTCGGATTTCTTTCACCATTTCTTCCACTTTTATTCTCCTTGCCTCCTCCTTCTTCCTTTGCCTCCACCACCCATTTCTTATTCACCTGTACTCGTTCTCCTACTTCTTTCTTTGCCCCTCTTCTCTTTCTTTCTGTCTTTCTTCCTCTTTTCTTTTCTTTTCCTTTCTCCCTCTTTTCTTTCTCCCTCTGTTATTCTCCCATTCCCCTTCTTCATTCGCCCCCTCCACCTATTTATTCTTCGCTCATGCTCATTCTCCTACTTCTTTCATTCTGTCCTTCCCTTCTCTTTCTTACTTTCTTTCTTTCGTTCTTCTTTCTTTCTTTCTTTTTCCTTCCTTTCTTTATTTTCTTTCTCTCTTCCCTTCTTCCTTCCTTTCTTTTGTAATTATTCCTTTATTTTCACCTTTTTCTTTCTTTTTTATTTTCCCCTTTTTCCCCCATTATTTTAGAAGTTCCCTACACACTTAAATATTCATAGTCTGGACACAAATTAGTTTATCTTAGAAAAGTAAATAAAGAGATGATAAAAATAATCGAATAACAAATTCACGTAATTGAATTCATTTCAGACAATGTTAAAACAACTCCATTGAAATCTATCTCCACAAATCACTTGTTAAGAAATCACATTTAAATGAATTTAGACGCAATAAAACGTTCGGCCAAAGTAATGAATCAGTAAGACGTGATAAGTAATGGTCATCTGGAAACGTTAAAAGCTCAGAAAATTGACGGTAATTTCCGTGTTTAAAACCCAACCCCCAAAAACATGGAAATCCCATTAGTTTTTAAAAGAAGTGTCTACAACCAATGCGTCCTCCCGATAGTCACCTATGGAGCCGAAACCTAATGGAACCTAACCAAAAGTTGGGCTCACAAACTAAGAACCATGCAATGTGCACAGGAGAGGATCATGCTTAACATCACATGGAGAGTTAATAAGACAGCACTTTATATTAGAGAGCAAACAGAGGTCTGAAATATCATAAAAACATTAGAAAGGTCAAATGGCAATGGGCTAGTCATGTTGCAATAATGTCAGACAATCGCTGGACATCACGACTCACAATATAGATCCCCCAAAGATCATATGTGAAACTATGACTGGCAGAAAATAAGAGGAAATCCCATTAGTTTTAAAACGTGAAGGGTCTACAACCAATGCGTCCTCCCGACAGTCAGCTGCGGAGCCGAAACTAAGAACCATGCAAGGTGCATCACATGGAGAGTTTACAAGACAGTACATTATATTAGAGAGCAAACAGGGGTTAGAGATATCATAAAAACACTAGAAAACTCGAATGGTAATGGGCTGGTCATGTTCGACCCACAATGTAGATACCTCAGAAACCATATGCGAAACTATGACTGGCAAACAATGAGATGAAATCCAATTAGTTTTAAAAAGGAAGAGTCTGCAACCAATGCGACCTTCCGAGAGTCATCTATGGAGCTGAAACATGAAACCTAACCAAATGATTGGCTCTCAAACTAAGAACCATGCAACATGCACAGGATGGGATCATGCTTAACATCACATGAAGAGATCACAAGACAGCACATTATATTAGAGAGCAAACAGAGGTCAGATATATCATACAAACATTATAAAACTCAAATGGCAATGGACAGGCCATGTTGCAGGAATGTCGGACAACCGCTGGACATCACGACTCACAATGTAGACCCCCCAAAGATCATATGCGAAACTATGACTGGCAGAAAATAAGATGGCGTGACGATCTAGACAAGTTCAGAAAGTATTGGCTCCGCGACGCCCACGATATAGATGTCTGGCGAATCTTGGGGAAAGTCTATGTCCAACGACGGACGTTAAAAGGCTGAAGACTTTTTCATATTTCTAAACTGATCACCGTTGCTCAGTGGTAGAGTGATCGCCTCCGATTCGCTAGGCCGTGGGTTCAATACATGGACAAAGACTTTTAAAATAGTACTTAATGCCTCTCTGCTAAGCACTAAGAGTAGGGTTGAAGAAACCTGGGGAGGAATGCGCTCCGTCAGGGCGTGAAAACATGGGTGCGCCCACAACACGGGGACCGAAAACCCTGTACTGAGTTACGGGACGGTATTTTGGAAATCTTTTTACGAAGGTGGGGGTGCCCAGGTGGGTAAAAGTACGGAGAATGGTCTCGGCAAGCTGAGTTAAAACTCCAGCTTGGACAATGTGTTAAGTTTGCACTAATGTCCCTGTGAAAGGCATGAATCCAACTCTCCCTCCAGCTATAAGTAAAATAGTTCAGGGTGAAGTTGTTAGGATATAGGTGAAATGGAAGGCAATAAAGCAACGGAAAATGGGGTCCTCTGAACGTGTGGTTATTATACATTGCAAATGTGTAAGCGTGTGTTTGTTCATGCTTTCACGATGTAAGTATATGTGCGCGCGCGTGTGTGTGTGTTTTTGTTCCTTTCCCAAGCCGCTAAGGAACCAGGTCAAAGTGTTTGACCTAGAAAGGCTAAGGGTTTGACCTTTCGTAAGATATCGGCTCATCACTCTAGGGTCTAGACCTATTGTCTGCAACATAGCCATTTATGTGTATGTGAACGCACCTGTGTGTGTATTGTAGATGGCTAGCGTGTTGTAGCGTGTGTGTGCTTATATGAAAACACGCCGTTAAATAGACTAAGAGAGTCATTAGGGTGGGTGTGTTTTTGCCAGTCACTCGGCAGGCACGGAACGGCTCGTCTCATAAAGAAGTTGACTATAACATCTGATTTCGCCCATCGTTTGTTTTCCTATGCAGAATGAAAACCACACTGTATGTTTAAGCTGAAAACTGTAACCCACTGTCCCTTTCCGGAAATATACGAACACCCGTGCATCTTACGAAGAAGGAGAAAGCAATTAAATATACATTTATTTTATAAACAGACTTTGTTTTTCATATCAAGAATGAAAACCAGTTTTCTCTTCACAGTTATGCAATACCTTTCAGAGATTCGTTCACAGCTGTCACCCGGTTCCCGACGACATCGTTTGAAACACAACGACCTTTCATTTGAAACACAACGACCTTTCATTTGAGGATGCATCTGCACACATGCATAAAATGAAAGCGGCAATGCACCCAAAGTTAGTGACGCCACTCCGAGTGCTTGTTGCCTGTAACTCTATTTCACGTATCGCAAACGGGCCAAGTAAGTATCAATGTCAGTTATGGAGCCCAAGCAGAGACGGGTGAAACCGTAGCCAGCGAAAGGGCACTGCTTTATCTAAATCTTTCTACGTCGCTACTTCAATTGTTCCTTCTCCTGCTTTAAATATGTATTTTCTGATTGCTTATGTGTAAAACGTATAGAACATGGCTATTATTCCCTTTGTTATGATATACATACACAGGAGGTTATTTCCGGGCTAGCACCAGGGCGAAAGTGGAAATGAACCCGGTGACCTCGGAAAAGATGCATATGCGTGGGTGTCCGAAAACAGGAAATAACACACCATCATGGGCGTTCGAAATCCCATAAAAGTCAGAGCCGAGAGAAGCAGAGACAGGCAGCAGCCGGACCGGAAGGTACAAGGCCGGGTCCCCTGTTAGGAACGATCTTGGGCTCCCCTTATCTCGCTCCCACTCTTCACTCTCCACCACGACAATGTATCTCATGAAATAAAAATATGTTCTCATATTTTTATTAAGAAGTTTTGAGTCTTCCTTTTACTCAAGTTCAGGACTTTCATCCCAATATACAACACGTTGATTTTGTGAACAGGACAGTGATATTCATATGTAATTATTTCTTTTTTACTTTACGTGCAAATTCGCCCGTTGCCCCATTAAAAATAAGTAGATTTCAAAATATCACTGTCCTGCTCACAAAAGCAAAGTTTGAAGGGAATAATTGACATTTTCTATACTTTTCACACATACTCAACAAGAAAATAACCCTTATAATTCAGGAACAGCGGTGTTATTCTGGCGTACAGATTATCAAATTAGCGTTTGGTTTGTTTGCTTTCTATCAGAAATGTTATTTTATTTCTCTGTGTTGACGTGCTTTGGTTATTAAAATGTTGTAACAACCACTTGTCATAATATCCACATGAGTCTAATATATTACATGTAAAGTATCAGCTATCGTAGATAAAAAGGTAATTCGATAAAACATAACATTGAACTCAACTTTAAATTAGAATAATGACAATCTGTATAACGATAATCACCCAGTCAATATATTCATATAAGTCTAATTTATTTCTTTTAAAACCCACTAATAATGATATGAAAAATAATAGGGATAGTTAATTAACAGACATTCTATATAAAATGAAAGTTAATGCTATGGAATGTATTTATACAATGAACAGGGTAATGGACTCTTCCAGGGTTGATAAAGTATCTCCTACATACCAATTGAAACAATGAACTATTCCGCTGAAAAGAATTCAGTATTTTATTTTCTAAAAAAATAGTTTTATAGAAATTTAAATATATCTGTGATTGTTTTCCATGGGGATTAACTAATGTATTAATAAACCATGAGTTATAGATATTAGTAAAATGACTAAATATGGATATTAGTGAAATTACTAATTATAGATATTAGTAAATTGGCTAATTATAAATATTAGTAAATTGACTAATTATAGATATTAGTAAAATGACTAATTATTGATATTGATTAATATATTAGTAAACTGACTAATTATAGATATTAATAAAATGATAATATTATATATGTTAGTAACATAACTAATTTAAATATTAGTAACTGTCTAATTATAGATATTAGTAAAATGACTAATTATAGATATTAG